>VWZW01004510.1:4388541-4508809 GCA_013397115.1 Edolisoma coerulescens | reverse complement strand
GGGAGAAAGCGTAGAACTGAAGATGGCAAAGAAATTAAAGTCACATTAACTTTTCTTTGCGTATGTGTGAGATTTTGAACAATTACAGACAGGAAAACAAAGCCAGGAAAAATAAGGGAAAATATAGGAAAATACAAAAATGTGCAAGAAAATTTCACAAATTTTGGTGTTCCAGACCATTTGAAACCAATTTTTAATAGCCCTCTTTTTCTAGAAGTAGAAAATTTTGTTTATATAGCCAATCTAAATGTCAGTGATTCCTATAATAGTATGCTGCAGAGTATATTATTAGACAAACAGGGGAAAACAGGAATTGGCAAGAAGTTGGAGAAGATACCAGCAAAAAGTGCCAGCAAGTTGACTGGAGAACTCTGATAAAAGATGGAGATTATTAGTATAGTCTCCCAGGAAGCTTCCCTGACCTATTTGAGATTTTATTTAGTGTCTTTGGCCAAAAAAACTAAGCATTTGCAGTGTGTATTGTGAGTCTATTTGGTCTCTCCCACCCCCTGCACAGAGGCAAAATGTGCCAATAGGAAGCATCATCAATACCCTGCGGGATCAAAGGACAAACTCAAATCTGTTATTTTGGGACCTTGAATCCTGGAGTAACAGCAATGCAGTAACATGTAAACTACCAGGGTGTGTATTTATGCATTGAAACTAACAACAAGAATTTCTGATCTGTGATGAATACTCATCATGTATAAATGACAAACAAAGGAGATTTCATATATTACTTCATCCCAAAATGATTATAAAATACCAGAGTATTGCAACAGCACATACGTGAATTAATCTTATAATGCATCAGAAAAGAATTTTCTAGTTTAAATCCTTGGAGTGCGAATTAGGCAGTTTTGCTTAAATACATGGCCTCTGAGTCTATGTAACAGGGTGAAAACACAGGCAGATAAATAATCGGATTTTTTTTTTTTTAAGGAAAGGGAAATACTGTTTTTTAACCAAAAGAAAAAATCAGGCTGTGTTATAAACGTTTCATTAGCTAGCACATCACTTGGTACCCATTGTCTGTTGGGTTCAGCTGTCCCAGCTGTGTCCCTTCCCAACTCCTTGTGCACCCCCAGCCTACTCACTGGTGGGGTGGGATGAGGGGCAGAAAAGGTGTTGGCTCTGTACAAGTTATAACAAAAACATCCTCTGGTTATCAGCACTGTTTTCAGCACAAATCCAAAACACAGCCCCAAACTAGTTACTATGATAAAAATTAACTCTATCCCAGCCAAAACCAGCACATAAAAAGTCATCATTTTTTTTCTTTTACTTTTCTAAAGTGTGATAAATTAAGTGGAAGCAACAGGGTGGGATTAAAGAAAATCTAAGACAAAAAAAAATAAAGACTTGTTTTTCTTTTTTAAGAAGGCAAAAAAAAAAGAAAGAAAAAGACACAACCTTTAAGATTCTATCATGTTTCACACATATGGTATTCCATATTGGTCATTTTCATATTCTGTGATATGTAGGTGAAACAATATAATGCTCACCAGAAATCCTTGCATGAAATAGCTGCTTGGAAAGCTTTTAGAACAGACTAAAATGACATGATGGCCACAGCTCAGTCGCTACATCAAATAATTGCTTGTCTAGATGGAAATACGGGGTTTGAATTAATTTTGTCCCACCTTGTAGTCATTTGGATCTCATTCCATGACATATCTGTGCTAGACCAAAGTGTTTCCAACTTTAAATTATACAAGTGGGAGTCCAGGGATCACAGTTAACCTTGATATCCAGGTAGTCAAAGTAAAAATGATGGGCTTCTCAAACCATTTCACCTATTGCATTGAAATAAAGCAGGAAATCATAATTTTGTATGGAAATGGACAAAACAGCCTCAATTTCACTAGTGAAGGTATTGTTCTGTCAGCTTTCTTTCTGTAATTAGCTGACCACCTCTCAACAAAAAACATTTTGGTTTTGTGCAGTCTAACTTCCAATCACATCATGCAGCATCAACCAAATCGGCTTTCAGAAGCCTTCAGTTTACTAGGTTTCCATGGTAATCAAGTTATAATCTCCTAAAATAATGTGTGAGTTTTGTCTTAAATATTTAATTTCCATAAAGCTACTTTCATTACCATTAATTGTTACAATCTTTTAATACTTTACCAATTATATTCCTTATCAACTTTGTCCAGAATTTGTGTCACGCTAACTAGCTTAAATATTGCCTAACTCATCTCACATTTATTTTGAAATATGAGGATTAACTTCTTCTGCAGAGTTGGAGTATTTCCAATGATTTTAAACACATCTATAGATGCAATCTGTGTCACAGAGCGTGTTTGGGCTGGTTTTATAAATCATACCAGGTCAAGATGGGGGCACTCCTTTAATTTCATCATTAAGTTACTGTTTAATATCTTTATAGATAGTTACAGATCAATTTTTTTTTTTGACAAAACACTAAACTTTGTTTTTAAACAGACTGAGAGCCTAATTGGAGGGAAGGAGTGTTAAGTTGAGCTATATTTTGCAATAGTTAGAAAAAGTGCAACAGCAGATTGCAAAGCCATAGCTCAGGAGGAGAGGGATAAAGTTACATTTCAGAAAGAAAAGGGTTTTTTTCCAAGTGAATTCAAGCATAATGACAGTTTTGTCATTTGCAGTTGTCTGTCTGCATGAAAAAAAGACAGGGGCTCTCAAAAATGTAGGGGAAGCAAAACGAAAATTCTGAGCAGACTACAGATTTCTACCATTTGTTTCTATTGCTCTTAGAGAAATATTCTGTGTAATGTCAAAAAATTGAACTGGGCAAAATCTCAATCTTATCTTCAAGCAGGGGAAAAAAACAATAGGAAAAGAAAAAAAAATCAGAAATTTCTTCTTTAAAAGGAAGGTGTATATTTATTTGATTGTTTCCAATTTTCTGTATTTTGACATTTTTTCTGCCCTAACTGAAGTCAGCCCTAAATCATAGCTATAATATTTAAAAACCAATTTGAAATAATTCTTATTATGCTGATATACCTCTATTCTAAAGTCTTAGGCTACATATGAATGTCAAAGAGTATTTGATATTAGAAATTTCAGTCTAGGTTTTATGTATTAACAATATCATTATTTGATAATTTTTCTGTTAACCAAAAAAAATTAATCATATATGTGTATATATATTCATTTAAATGGTTAATTTTTTCAAATCAAGTAGAAAAGAGTTGGCCTCCTACATAAATAATTTTTCCTGAGACTATTGCAATTGAGAAGGAGAAAATATCATAAATTTAGTAAAGATATATGCTGGTAAATGCAGAAAAATAAGATAAAGGACAAAACCCAAAATCTACCTCACCCACTCCCCATCAGAATTTTTCATAATAGATAAGGAAGTTAGATAATCTACACAAATTCCCTCTCAATGGCTCTGCTACTTAGATGTTGCAAATCAATGATGCTCCACTGAAAATACTTCAGCATCTGGCCCAAAAGCAGAGAAAATTTTCCAACTTTCTTGGAATTCTTTTCCCTTACTCCCAGCTTGCTAAGATTTATAAGCAAAAGGTGGGGATATATTGCACAAAAACCTGAGAGTTGGCCACTTGTATTATAGAGCTCTGATTTCAAGTGACTGAATACAATTTCCATCACTGAATACTTTCTGGCTTATGAACACTATGTTAAAATTTATATCACTTTGGAGTTCCAGTGGGAAAACTGTCATAGGTAATGCTACTGTGGACTGTGTATTGATGGATTTTACACTTTCATCACATTAGCAATATTTCTGTGAGCATTTATCTTGCTGACAGTGACTTTGACAGTAAGAGACCCACTGTTGCACTTTCATTAAAACATCAAGCTGTTTTTCCTACCTGGTGGTCTGGAGAAGGTGTGCATGTCTGCCTTGTAAATTAAGACTCTGGAGAGAAAGTAACCTTGAGACTTCTCTGCCTTGCAGGCTCTCTCTTACTGCCTGCTGGTGGGGACAGTCATTTTTCTTAGTGCCAATGAGGGGTGTCTGCTTTTACTCTTCGACTTTGAAATCCTTTCTTCAAACCAAGTGAAATGTTAGAAGAAAAAGGATTCACACCAAAACCATCATTGCAGTGTCTCTTTATGTTGTAATGATGTTTTTTTCACAACAGTAAAAACAATCACATCCATTCTTACAAGTTAAAGATTTAGGACAACACTCTGAACTATGATAATCTAAAGAGAACTTGAAACTATTTGCTGTGGTTTTCCTTCTTTTTGATGCAAATACTAAATAGTATCACCACTATGTTTCAATCACCTATTTGATTTTTTTCTCCCCAGCAAAAATCTCTGTCTTACTCATTTTCCCCTGCCAAAATTAGAAAAATATGTTGGTAATCTAAACCAGCGTGAACCCAAGTTTCATCTTCCTTTTAATCTAATTAGTTAAAGATAAATCTTTCAATGCTTAAAGAAAAAATCCTAGCATCACATACACTTTTTTAAAATACAGCTAACAGATTATTCTTTTCAAAACTACATTTTGCAGGGACCAGGTTGTGAAGGCTTCTCTAATTTATCAGATTATTTTGATCAGGATTTTAAAAGAAAAAATCTTGTGAAATTAACTCTAGGGGCTTCCAGTTGACAGTATGCAATAAAATAGACCTTGTACACATTTTTTCTAGATGTCACTGTTCGTTCTACTACATTAGTTTGTTGATATAGAGAATTATCCTTATCTGTTCAAGTGAGCACGAAAACTATATTTTTTTCATTGAGTTTAGCAACTATTCTTCCATTAAGACATTAGAATGTGAAAGTGTTAGTCAGTTGTGCATTTCCTGATTTCTTTTAGAAATTCATATGTACTCAGGATGTAAGACTGGTCTGAATCATTCTCATTTTCTTCTGTTACAAAAGTGATAAGCAATGGCGTCAGCAATGAAAATCCTTTCCTTCGCACTAGCTGCAACAGCTAGATGTTGATCAAAAATCTAAAAAACTATTTTGAAAAGAAAAAAAAATGGGATATGACAAAGAATAGAAGGAAAAAAAGATGCATTAAAATAAACCATAAAGTTTTGCTCAGACATCATCCACAACATTTACTCTGAGACAGACGTGACACGAAATTGAAACTCAGAACAAACTGGATAGAGAAGCCTCTCCAGCTAGAATAAGAAAAGTCTTCTTGAGAAAGAAGAAATAGAGAATAAAATATAGCAGATGTCTATGAATCAAGAGGCTGTTAGCCAAAGAGAGGAATTAAAATGATTAGTCTGTTGTCACTAGCAGGATACAATTCGATACAATCTACTGCAGTCATAGAAAGAGCATAGATGATTGAACAAAAGACAAAAGGGAAAAAAAAGGAATGAGCCATAATTAGTAGTTCATTGTACTGCTCAATTGTAACATCTTTCAAATTAAGTCAGTGTTTGAAATATGCAAATTACTAAATTCAAAGATGTTTAATTGGCATAAAGTGGGGTTTAGAACTGAAGAAAGTATATTACAGTCTTGTAATTTATCTGCTATTCTATCATGTTACAGAAATTTAAGTGTAAGAGAATTTGTTTAAGAATTATAATAAATCATTCTGCTATGGGTTTATTAGTTTGGTGTAGTGAATTGCTTTTTTCCTTCTTTGTTTCAAAGCTACCATTGTGGTCAGGGAAAGCACATAGCAATTTACTCCTTTTGCTTATCCTTTAAATGATCTTTTTATTTTTCCAAGAAATTTTACAGAAGCATTAAATGCATTTGTCAAAGGACCTTGAAAAACTGGTTAGGAAAACCAGGACTAGGCTTTTTCTTTACTACTATAAGCTTGAAGCACTTTGCAGTTTTTTTATAATTCCTATTGTCAGGAAGATTTTAGAATATTCTTACTCATAACTAAGAAATCAAGTAAATTTTCAAAACATGAAGGCTTAGTTTTAAAAACAGGTTCCAGCAGTATTTAATATTTCTATAACAATTTTAATATTATATAAATAACTAAGAGCTGGGGACTTTTTCTATACTCCTAAAGCCTATGCCTAAATTCCTATCTACTGCAACAAGTACAGAATTGACCTCTGATTCTCTTCGCAAAGAAGTTTTGATACTCAACTGCAAAATATTTTCTCTGCCAAATGATTTGGAAACTCCAGCCCTCTCTCTCTGGACTCACTGCCCAGGAAGCTGAGGGAAGCTTGATCAGTTCCATAGGTTTGAAGTAAGGTGAGGTAACTCCAACCAATCACATCACCCAGCTTCCAAACACATCTCGCCAAAGTCTCCCAACCACTTAAAGGAGGCATTCAAATGCACTGTGTACTCCTTACAAACATAAACTGTTGCATTTCAGGAAGATGGTAAGCAAAGATTTAGAAAGTCTTTCCAGTTGAATAAAATCTCTTTAGTCCTCGGAGAACTAGAGATGTACAATGACACTTGTGTAGCATGTCTCTTAAACAGTAATTAAGTGCAAAATTAAAATTATATCCTTAGTAAGATGGATCACTGGGGAAGTTGAACTGTTACCTTTTCCTGTAAATCACTCTCATTACAATTACAGTCCAAAACTCGCTTGGGGTTTTAAACCATTGGTATTTAAAAACAATTATGTTAATTTAGGTATGCAAATCATTCTAATTACTCTTGCTTCCTATAGGTTTCCACATAATCAATGTGTTCTGTGTCTTCCTGATGAGGTCAAGACTAGAATTTTCATTTTAAGGCAGGGGTTTGTGTCTGCTAGAATGGTTTAAGTATCTTTCACTTAAAGAACTGCTGTTATTTTCTTACAGCTCATACAATAAAGTATGTCTGGCTTTGCCCAATTATTGGAGTAAATTTTTATATAATTTACCTTAGCATTGCTTCAAAGATATATTGATTATTGATTTACCTTATTTTCTTCCATTAAAATATTGTGTAAATTAAGATTTTCCTTGACGATAAAAATTGATCAATTGAAGTACCATTATATAATAATGTGACTCACATTTCAGCACCATACAATATGTACCTTTAGTGTTCACATACACTGTGTTCACTCCAGGCATTCACTTTTGGTAATGCTTGATGTACTTTAACACATTTTTCCCTCCTACCTGAAAGGAAAACTCTCTATCTAAACTGCTAGCAATTCAGACTGAGAGGTTTTTCGTGACATCCACTAGGAAAAAAAGCCCAAATCAAACCCTTTATGAGCACTGCTGACATTTCATGTAGCTTCATCGTTTTAAGAAACATTTAAAAATTATTAATCAGTTTAAGCAGGCTGTATGTGATACCACTGTTATAATTTTTTGCTGCTGGCTTATAAATTGCTGGTAACAGTGCTTGTGCTTCAGATTGCCTGAAACTTTCTGTTCCTTGGTGGTATTGTGTTCTACACGAAGAACACCATTTAACAGATTGCTCAGACATGTTTTCCAGTTTGGGTGTCTGGTCCAAGCGTAATTTTACATCAGTGATATAATTTTGTTCATACCAGTGAAACTCTGCATTAATGCTACCCTAACTCTAAGCATCAAAAAAATCCAGAAAGAAACAAAGGCACCTTCATATGAGTTTCATCATCTTTTGAAGTGTTGCAGCTCAATCATGTAGAGAATTCTTTAGGATTAGGCTTTTCTGAGAGGAGTGGATGAGATTTGTTCTTCTTGCTGGTGGTGACACTTGACACAGGGAAGAGCAGAAAGGCCTTCTTTTGTGTTCTCAGCAAGGATCTTTCACCCATGTCTGGTGACTGGCTGTAAGGGAATTAGGGAACAGAAGAACTAAACAGAAACTTGGCAATACAGAAAGCTGCAAGTTGAACAGAGGGAATGTGAAGAGAACTATGACACAAGACAGGTAAGGCAAGGAAACAGAAGAGGGGAAATGGGTGGGAGGAGAGGGAGGGATATTGGGGATCAATAGGAAGCACTGATGGGTGGATGGATACACAGAGGTACCAGAATCTAAAATGAGCACTTGATAAATGCAGAGTAGAGAAGAGACAAAAATCAAAGCCAAAGGGGATGTGGCTCAAAATGAGCAAGAAGTGTGGCAAATTATTGTTTAGAAGAGAAGACAGTAGCTATGAATTACAGCAATAGAGGTAAAAAAACTTAGAAAAATTTGTTCCTAAACTTTGTGGTTTTGAATAAAAGCTTGAAATCCATAAGGTTGGATAGAACACTGAATTTATCAAGCACTGTCCCTACAAGAAAAAATCATAAAGTGCAACAATTTTGAATCCTGTATTGAGCACAATTTTACACTGATTTGCTTTCCTACCAAAAACACCTGTCAATCCCAGAGCAATTTTCCTTTGTTCTATATTCAACTCTTCTCCCATATATTTATAGAGAAAAAACATATCTTTTGTGAGATTGCAGTGTGCTGGTCTAAGCAAATCAAGCATTTTCAATCACTTCTCATAGAAAGATTTTGCATTCCCTTAAGTGTTCTCTGTGCCTCTTCTGTCTCAAATTCATCTATCTTGAAAATAGACTAAGCTGAGGCTTACGTTATACACAAAACCTCAGTAGTTCCTTGAAAAAAGGTATGTGTACCTACATTTCTATACAATCCCTGTTTGTATATACAGAGAAGTAACGCCTATATACTCTGGCATCCTGTCTACCTTATTTCTGGATGCAATATCTCCCTGCCTGTGTGCACTGTGACACATTTTTACTACAGTGCTCCCTGGATACTACACTGAATTTAATAAGAAATGATTGTGAAGTAAGGAAGTATGTGATCATGGACCTGACAAATATGATACTGCATGAGTGAGTTGTATTTCCTTCAGTTTAATTGTCACTGTTTAGTTGCTGAGTATTTTTTAATTCCAAAGAACATGGGTTTTTAAATGAACATTTTGTGTTATTATCCTCTATTTAAATTCAGGCCTGCTATTTTTATTCCTCTCCAGACTCTCTAATAATAACCCTGGAATGAAAATCTAAGGTTAAGACATGTTGTCTTATGTTTTTGACAAGACGACATAGCCTCAAGTTGTGCCAGGGGAGGTTCAGGCTGCATATCAGGAAGAATGGAAAGGGTTGTCAAACATTGGAAGGGGCTGCCCAGGGAGGTGGTGGAGTCATCATCCCTGGAGGTATTAAATAAACAAAAGGAAGTGGCACTCAGTGCTCTGGTCTGGTTGACAACGTGGTGTTCATTTAAAGGTTGGACTTCATGATCCTGGAGGTCTTTTCCAACCTTGATGATTTTATGATTCTATGTTGTGGATGAGGAAAATAAGCTTAAAAAGATAATGAGGGAAGTAGACCAAATTCTCTTTTTATTTTGGTATAAGAGTGCATGGAGAAATCAAGCTCCATTTAATGTACTTCTAAATCTGCTTTCATGGCCATCTTCAGTATCACATTAATGACTTTGCACTCAACACATAATATTAGTGGAAAACAAACTACAACCTTAAGAAAAAAACTTTACATTGGTATTCCAGTTAGATAGTGTAGTCTGTTTACAAAATTTCCAACATGCATTCAATTCTAGATAATAAACACTCTTTCAAATGGAGGTTCTGTATATTTCCTGGCACAGTAGCAAAACTTAGAATATCAAATCTGTAATGAAATATATGAGGTGTAACATAGAGGTATCAGGGAAAATCATCAGCAAACTTTTAGAGATTCTGGGCATTCTTTACAAACACCTTCACTAAATTATGTATTTTATGCCTGCAAACATAAACTCACTTGCTGTGCCCTCCTCACTGAACATTTATGACACATTTCTAAATAAGTTCCATACTGATTTTAAAACCTGTAGTCCTTTATCATGGAACAACTTTATTAAGAGTTCTGTTAAAATAATGCTCGAAAATTTAATATTCCCCCTTCAGAATCATGTATGTATGAGATTCAGAATAATTTGACTTTGATATTCATAACAAGAAATCTAATTTTAGCAAACTGTCATTAAAGAGAACTTGCTCTTGTGTGTGAATTTTAGTCTTTGCACAGATATACAAGTATCTTTATTTAGACTTTGAATAAGACAATTCCTTCTCAGAAGAAATTCAATTCCAACAGGTATTGTGCAACTGCCACATATTAAAGATGTCAATCAGAAAGTCTCCTTTACTAAGAACAGTGGTAAAACATTAATTTTGTGACTTCAGATTCTCTAGTTATTTTCTCACAGGCTCCATTAACTTAATCAAATTACTGTAAATTATCCCTGAAGGATTGCAATTTAATATATAGCTTTTTAAAAATTGTTTTTATTTTAGCCGATATTAATTCTTTGATTATTTAAGACTTTTTTGCAGAATAAAGAAGAAAAGGAAGTCAGTTTACCTCTATGCAAAGGTGGTAAGACTAGAACTGATGCAACTCTAGCGTTCTTATTGAAAAGAGGAATATTCTGATAATAATAAATAACATAAAAATTGCACATAATTACCTTGCGAAGGTGTTTTGAAACAACAGGTATGATGCCCCATCCCTGGAAGTGTTCAAGGCTGGGCTGGATGGGGCTCTGAGTAACCTTGTCTAGTGGAAGTTGTCCCTGCCCTTGGTAGGGGGAGTTGGAAGGAGATGATCTTGAAGGTCCCAAGCCAGGCCATTCTATTATTCTATGATTTAAACATATTTGTGTTAAATATATTTAGTATATTCAAGAAACATAATATTAACTACTGATTTGATTACAAGCTTAAAAACTTTGATGTAAAATAAACTGAGAATGTTAAAGTGTCTTTAGTCTGGATGAAAAAAGCATTGTAACAAAAAGTGACAATTTACAGTCAAAACAGGACAGTTGTGGGGTCACAGAAATAATAGGTTTCTGTGCTATTTACCATATGTTACTGAAATAAAAGTACTAAAAATTTCTAAGGTTGCAAATTAAAATATAGAAAATAAAGTATTTTCATGTTATTTAACAAGAACAGTCAGATCACATCTTAAAATGTAACGACTTTAAGTAGTTTTTACAGTAGAAAAATTATGAAATACAACTGACTGTTATCCATGGTGTTTGGTTATAATGTAATATTGAAAATAAATGTGATGCATTATATTAACTACCTTCTCTTTTCATATTTAAATATTATTAATCTGAGGCAGAGACAGTCTTATTGGGAAAAACAGGTTTTCTGATTTTAGAAATGGATCTCTTAAGATGTGTGTAAAGACAATTTTCCATTCTGATGTTGTACCTCAAATTTTCTGAACAAAAATGGGGTCATAGCAGAATAATAGCAACAGGTTAATAGTGAAAATGATGTTTCTTCAACATTAATTTGATATCTAGAAGATTCTGCTTCAGAGGTATCTTCTTAGGAATATAAATTAGGAAAAAGAAGTATTAGCGTTTAAGCTTACAAATAAAAATAGAACTCTAATTGACAATATAATTTTTTCTTTGTGGAGCATGAGATAAAATTGCTATATGTTAAGTTAAGGGAAAAATAGATTAATCCTAGCAGTCAAAATGAAATTCTTTTTCTGTATGTACTTAACAGAGGTCAGATTCAGTTATTCTAAATGCACATTGTACTTCTGCACATTTATACTTTTCTACAGTGAACAAGAAATAGGTATTTATGAAAATTTCCATGATAAAAAAGGATATTATGCAAATGTAGTAGAACAGCTGCAACAAATTGCAGAAGGACACAGTGCAGATCATCTTTTACTTCTGTTTTTTTGTTTTGGGTTGCATGTTAAATCTTGAACTCAGATGAGGAAGGATCCCAGAAGCCAGAAAAAGGAAACTACAGTGCTAAGAGTTATATTCCACAGAGAAATTGCTAGAATACAGAACACCGTAAAGCATGAGATCTGCACTGCCACCTGATTCTGTTCTTTTAACACAATTTTTCTCCTGGAAAATGTTGACGTAGCTGGATGGAGCTGAACTGCAGGGTGTATGGTTTGCCCTATGGCTAAATGCTTATTTAGGGGTGTTGAGAGAGAAAGACTCATAAATTTAACTTATTTTATTTAGAAAATTACTGCAAATAAACCTGAACTGTTTTGCAGTAAACATTTCATAAAAATTCCAAACTCTTTGCCACTGTGTGTATTCTCAGAAGGCACATAACCAAGAGCTTTAAGACTCAGTTGATACTCATTGGTGGAACAGATTGCAAGAGGTTCAAAAATGCTCTTTCTGTCTGGTGGGTCAAAGCATACCCCAATATTGATTTATAAAACTGTAAAAATTCCACGGGGCAAAGAGTGTGAGTTTAAAGAAGTTCCACATGGATTAACCTAATGAACCCACAGTAGTAAATATCAGACTTCTTTTTAATTCATTTTAGATTTTAGGGAGTAAAGTTCTAGGTGATTTTGAATTGTTGATTGATATTTTCATGGGTCTTTAGAAGAGTTTTCCAAGCAGTGCAAAATCTCATACAACACACCACAGGAGCCTTGTCTTTACGTATTCACGCAGGCAAAACTCCTAAAATCTTCTGTGAGCTTGGAGTAAGCTTGATGTAAGGAGAACTAAAATAACTAGACACACAAAAGCAGAGAAGGAAGATTTTCTGCCTTGAACTCTCCTTTTCAGTATGTGAAATACAACCAATTTTCTTTTAGACCTCCAGAATTTATTACTGTACTGAGGGCACAATTCATCCCTCTTATGTTTCACAAGTGTTTGGTGATGGTGTAACAGTTATGGTGAAATCTTGCTAGTATTTGGCACAGTTAAGGGAAACACAGTGAGAGGAAACTATGTATTTAAGATAAATCTTTCCCATCTTCCAGTTTTGCAAAAGTCAATAAAGATAGAGCCAGTTCACAATTTCAATTGAGAGATAAAATTTGTCTGGTCCTTTATATTGCATGCATGACTTTTCTAATCAAAATTAGTCACTGTAATGCAAACTGAAATAACCAGAATTAATCCAAATTTTTTATCATAAGAATCTGGAAAATGTATCTTTAATAGGTTGACTTGCAACTATAATGTTTTAGTAATGTTGTCTCTACATGGTTCAAGTAATGTTTCTCTCTCCAGGAATATAGAAAAGTTTTGCTTTGCCATGTTCTATCATCAGAGAAGATCTGGGTCAAAGACATAAACCATAAAATAATTTGGATTTCTGCTTCCAAAGGTAGTGGTTCCCTTTTCTGTAGTTGTGGATAAGCAGAGGTTCAGAACAAGGCATTGTAATGGTAAGTCCTTGGTAGTGTTTTCACTAGGAGCATTGTGATTGAATTCCCATGTTTAGAACTTCCTTGATCACTACTGATGCTTCCCAGTGGCCTCTGATCTGGAAATGCATTTAGCCATCTTGGTAAATTCCACTCAGTTTTGGGGTTTATTTTGACATAATTATGTCATGGCTCAGGTTTTACTGATATTGCTTTTGCTGTTAATTACAAAGAAGAGAAAAATGCAGGAATGTTTTGTGGTAGTTTTCTAGTAAAAGCAAGAGAAAAACTAAGAAAAATTTAGTTACTGACTCTGGCCACAAAATTCCGTGGGAAAAAATAGCGCTAGGTATTATATTTATCTTTTATACCTGGAGTAAATTCCTGGCTCTGTTTAAGTCAATGGTGAAGCCAGTATGGATTTTTTTTACAGGGCCCAGAATTTCACCTTTTGCTTTTAATTTTTAACAAAGCCATTTATATTAATAAACTTCAGTCCTGTCCTGACTTTCAAACATGTGATACTTATAACTGGGTCCACAGGATAAGGAAAAAACAAAATTTTAATAAAATATTAATAGTAAGAACAGTAAACCATAATTTATATCCCTATTAAAAGCTTTTTAACAGCGACCACTCAGAACAGCGAGGCACTGGCACAGGCTGCCCAGAGAAGCTGAGGAAGCCCCATCCCGAAAGTGTTCAAGGCCAGGCTGGATGGGGCCCTGTGCAACCTGGTCTAGTGAAAAGTCCATGGCAGGGGGCTTGGAACTGAATGATCTTTAAGGTCTCTTTCAACTCAAGCCATTCTATGATTCTCTGAAACACAGCTGTAGTCTATTGATCAAGTCTGACAAGGCAGCAGAGTACAGATCGTACCAGCGTCCATTTGTTCCTATATTCTGACATTCTGAACATAGTATGTTTTTTTGAACGTAAGTTAGGGCTCTCAATATGAAAAAAAACTCCACTGCCTTTATTTCTGTGATCAAGGAGAAGTGTGAATGGAATAATTTAGCTGTGGTGTAATTTTTTAGATTTTAGAATCCATTCTATGAGAAACATGGAGGTATCATTAAAGGAAACCCATAAGAATCTCAGTAGGAAAAGAAAAAAAACCCCAACTGAAAACCAATGCAATAAGCTATCCACAAATTAATGAAAGTGAATTATTCTCCTCTCAAAAAAAAATATTCAGTAAATAGCATGATCATTCACATCTTACAACATATAATCTGAACTGAGCCAATGTTTTCAGATGATCCTCAGTAATTGTTGTTGTAGCCAGGTGGGCATTGGTTGCTTCTCCCAGGTAACAAACACAACAAGAGGAAACAGCCTCGAGTTGTACCGGGGAGGTTTAGATTGGATATTAGGAATGATTTCTGCATAAAAGGGTTGTCAAAAGCTGGAAAATTTGTTTAGGGATTTTATATGTCCATAAAGGAATAAAGCAGGCCTACATATAGGCTACTTACTTAGAACATTATCCTCCCAATGGGTTAATTAGAACACAAGCTGGGGAAAGAGAATAACAGAATATTTCCAAAGGGAGAAATTTCAATGCATCCTCTTTTAAAGTTGTATTGCCAAATGGGAAAAGAAGAACAGACTCATCTGTGAGCGTATATTACAAGACTGGGTTTGTATTTAACTTGTGTAATTGCTTTTGTTTACCACAATTGAAATGAATTCCTTTCCTTCTGCTGTATCTGACCTGCATTCTTCTTCCTCTGAGAACACGGAACAGCTTTATTTGTTTATTCCGGTAGTCTGTTTACCTTAAAGGGATAGTGCCCTAAAACACTCACTCGTTTCTTTGTTCTAGTTAGACAGAAGGTTAAAAAAAAAACCATAAATGTTATCCTGGTTTCGACGGCCAAAGGGCAAATATGACATTCCAAGGCTCTAGGTCCTGATTTTGTAACCATGACAGATGGCAATCTTTTTACCTTCATTTCCTCCCTTGAGCATCCCTTCCTTTGCTGTCCTGACAGTATATTTTTTCCATGTTACAGGGATTCAATATTCCTAAATATAAAATATCTTCTCATGCATTATTATACCTCAGTTTAATTAAACTGTTCTACTGGAAATCCATTTCATCCGAAATAGGAAGTCATGCCAGCTCACTGGTTACCTGTTTGCACTACATCTGTGATTCCTGTATTTTCTTCAGCAGCATATCCACAAGGAAGAAATGTTTAGGAAAAAATAGTTAAAAATGGCCAGATTAATTTTCTGAAGGCTGAAGTAAGCAAGCATCCAATCAAAGCCTGATTCAGGTGAGATAATTTAGCAACAGCTGTTATCCCCTTGCTTTGGTGCTTCAGCTGGGCCTGCACATCATGAGTAATGAAGAGTGGTTACCAGAAGGTTTGCTCTAAGGAAGTCTTGGAGCTCCATGATCTTGATCTAAATTGTAACTCAAGTTTAGTTGACATATATGTGTATTGTCAATAGCATCACTGGATCCAGACCTTTTCTTCCAAACCCGTTTCCATCAAACCTCTTGACTCACAAAGACACGGAGCGGTGACATGTCTTACTGCCATCTTGTCCTTGCACAAGGAACCACCATTAGTGTTCATCTGAATTCTGTGCAAATACTGTCTTCATCTGCAAAAAATACGTTTCCTGCATGATGTGTAGAGTAAATGCACTTCTGTCTTTGATGCCTCTTCAATCTAACAGATTCATAGGCCATTTCTTCTAACTCCATTGTAACCTGATGAGCTCAATGTTATTTGCAAAGGTATTTGTAAATCTAGTTTTTTAAAATGTTGACACTCTCATCCTCACCTACCATGTAATCAATCCTTAGCTGGCAGCAGCTCACATTTTCTGGAGGAATGTTGTGGATTTCCTTCTAAGGAACTGAAGTGGAAATACACGGTAATCGCTAAATGCAGATGCTTATGCTCACTCCACTTTACTGTTGAATCTGCACTGCTGCCAACAGGTAATGGTAGGCTGTTCATGTAACCATTTGCTGTCAAAAGTTCTGCTCTTCGCTTCCCCCTCTAAAGTGGCTGCTGACTCAGGTAGCTCTGAATGGCTGCTGACTTCTGCCATCCAATTTTATTTCCCCTTTTACTTGCTTTTGTGAACCTCAGTTAGAGAAATACTACATGAAAGCTGTAACAAGTACCATAGCTACAGCATATGCCTCAACACAGCGCTGTCCTCTTGAGATTAAAGTGAAAATGAAAATCATCAAAAAATATGAAGTATAAAAGAAAAATAGAAAAAGCGTGTAAGTGCGAACAGAATAGAGAAGTGTCAAAGGGAAGAGAAAGAGCATCCCTCCTAGGAAATCTATCTGAATTTACAGAAAGGAGAAAATGAAATAGCAATAATACTAAGCTTTCTTCTTCAGCTATTTATTCAGATGAAAAGAATGATATCTACATCATTCAGGGATTGAATGACAAGAGACAAAAGTTATGAATTAGGAAGTCAGAAGTCAACTTTAAAATTGATTTTTAAAAGATTAGAGTCTTATAAAAACCTGACAATTCAATAAAACTAGAATCTACATAACTTTTGAAAAAATTAAAGGATAACTGTGGGAAGGAGAAATATTCTTAGTATACAATTTAAAAAGTTACTTTGTACTTGGTATTTAACATAAACCTGGGCCACATAATCCTTTTTTAGCAGTGCCTTACCCATGAAAAAGACCAGTTAGAATGATGTACAGTAGCTAATACTACCTATTTCTTAAAGGAGAAACAAAATCTCTCTTAAATTACTGAATGCAACATTTTCATATGAAGAGTTTGAAATGCCACAAAACTTTGAAACCATAACTAAAACAAAAGGCTCTAAAGGGGTATAATAATAATAATAATTAAAATAATAAAACAAGGGGAAATTGACTGATAACCAGGTACCAAAGAATCTTTCAAAGTGGGCCAAAGCTGACAGCTGTTGTAAATACCAAACAATGGCAGCAAATTGAGCTGAAGAGTCTTGCTCCAAAATGCGTATGCAGAAAGTCAGAATGAATCAAGTTATCATTAGCTACGGTGATGCTTAACATTACAGATATTTTTAAATAAAAATCCCATGGTTCTTTAATATGCCTTTTTTTAATTAAAAAAAAAAAATTGTTCACTTGCTCTTACAGAATTGAGAATAACCTTCTTTGACATCCATCATTCCTTTTAGTAGCGGTGAGCAGAAAATCTTACAGATTTTCTTGAGTAAGAATTCTTGTTTGCTTGTTTTATTTTTAATTAACTCAACATTCAGTACAACAACTAATTTTATCCTATCAGCATTATTATTACAGGGGTGGTACTCTTGAAGATGCAGTTTTTGAGTAAAGGTTGTAGCTAATTAGAATAACCATTTTACTTTGTCCAACATACAAACTCTTCCACTAATTATATTTAAACCTCCTGGCAAACTTTGTCTTTGAAGATGTGCACATTTATGTAGTACTTAGGAAACCAGGCTGAGGAAAAAAAAAGAAGGGATACGGTTAAAATTACAATCTAAGTGGTGGCAGCTAACATTACCTACCAGAACCATACGTCAAAGCCATTTTGCATTTCTACTCAAGATTCTTGATAGAGATCAAAGTTTTTAACATATATGTATATATTTGCATATTTAAAATCTTAATGAAGCTGCCAAATTATGGTGCCATAAGCAGAGTTAACAAGGCATTCCATAGCTGAGGCTATAACTACCGTAAAAATTTAGAGGATGACACCCTGACCTGGAACATTAGTGATTATCAACCAGTTTCTAAAATGTCAGTTGAAATTTAGTCTTTCTAATCAAATATTGGTGATAAGATAACTTATAAATATTCAGCTTCTGTATAAAGCCTTCCAAAATTTCTGTCTCTTTACCACTGCTCCTCTATCTTGTGCAAATTAGAAACAAGAGAAAGCCTATGGCTGTATGGATTGGTAGGTGGCAAAGTTGTGGGGAAAAAAAGGTTGTCTCTCAAAAAAATTCATGTATTCCTTATTTTTTATGCAGGCAGGTCAGATTCTTTTAAAAGCAGAAGGATTTCTTTTGGGGAAGGATGGATATAATTATGGGTTAGGAAAAAATGTCGACTTTGAGCAATGGACAATTGATTTTTATAGATGATCACAAGGACATAATATTTTTGCAGAAGACATCTTCAGAATACTTAAAAGAAGAATATATTCTGGGACGTAGAGGTCTGGTTGAGGAAACAATAGCTATTTTGATTTCAGGTGAGACCAGTATGCCTCATTAAATTATTGGAGTGATTCTAAGGTATTTTTACTGTAGTCAACATACAATGTATTATATGACATGTATTGTGCATAGACTTTTCTGACAGCATTTGATAGAATTTCACATTTGAAGCTAATAAAAAACCTGCAGACTTCTGTAAAACACATGGGATTTCTGTTGTACAGGCAGTAATTGATAATCAAATGAGTCTCTCCAGCCTTTTGGTTAATAATAAATAGTCACAGAATACAACACAGGACAGAGAGTTTCTTCTAAGAAATAAAAGTAATTGAGATAATTTAGCCTCTTTTGCTGGAAATTATGGTTTTTATTGAGATTCAGGATAGGAAACCCTGATATGAAAAAACCCCCATAAAATTATAAGGTAATGAGAACTATAGGGTGGGGAAGTGCATTCAACTGAAATGATTTATGTGTATTGCAAACAGCCCCTGAGGCTTGCAGTGCATCTTTCACCCCTTTCCTGGAATCAAGGTGCAGGGAGCAGGCACGAATGAGAAAAGTATGAAAAGAAAGCCAAGGCAACTCCAGGACTGAGAAGGAATGGATCCAACAGGCAATATCATACTCCTTCCAGAGAGACCTGGGGACGCTGGTGCTCATTCCAACATGCCCAGTCTCTTTGCTTGGGGATGGATAAAACTGCCCACAGTCAGAGCCAGAAGGGATTCAAAAGGGTAAGTGTAGCACCAGAAAAAAAGAGGATAGGTATTCATAAGTTTATTGTATAAAAAAATAAGGATACTTTCATTGACATCTGTCTGCATAGATCTGGAATTCAAATGTTGGAATTAAAATAACTAGGTATAAAAATCCTTATTTGAATATATTTTGAAGTTTTACCCTAAGAAAGTCTTGCTGAATATGTATTTATACATATATATGCATACACATACACACATACATATACTTTAACATTTAAATTTATCAGATTCATCTTTAAATAAAATACAGCTATTTTTCTTCCCTGTCTGTACAAGATAGAAGCATGTCTTACACAATTATAAGTAGTTTTCTAAGGTACCCAAGCTGGGAAAGAAAATATTTATTATGTAAATATTTTAAATTACCACATTAATTGCTAGGAGCACAGAAAACAATACAGATTTTCCGCATTTATATTAGAAGTATATATTAGAGTGAGAAAACAAAGCAAAAAGCTTCTAGTATGCCCTCTTCACAACATGATACAAAAACTTGAGGAAAATGTTGCTAAGCTGTAGTATCTGTACATAAATTAATCTGGCAGAGTTCCTTGGGAAGAAGAGGGAAAATAGATGTTTTAGTGGGGAAAAAGAAACCTGCTGATTTTCTGAGTAATTAGAATGTGAAGGTGACAGTCCTCACAGAGCAGCATCTGTCACCGAGGCAGTCTGATATTTAGTGGAAAGAATTAAACAGTAAGAAGTTCCTGATCAATGTTCAGCCAGCTTAGGAAGAAAGATGCCTAGGAATACTTCTGGTGGGGCACTTTGTAGCTCGGTCATGACACATTTTCCCTTATGGTGCCACATTACAATCTCTAAGGGGCATTATCCCTGGGATGGAAGCTTACACAGGTCTTCTTTAGCATCAATGTTTTGGACTTCAGACCCTTTGTACTTCAGCAAAACCATCCCTGCTGAATAAAGTAAATCCCTTCCTAGAAAGAGATAATAAGCACAGCAATAATTAAGATATATTAACAGTGCAAAATACTTGTAAAATTACAGATTTAATAATGTAGTTAACCACTGCATGTTTTCACAAATTACAGTAATAAAAAATGGCGAAAATAGTCAAGAGGAAAACACTCTCAAAGCAATGATGTGTATTTACATATGTTGAAGTGTATTAAAGGACTGGAGGGAGCAAGGGGACAAGAGTCAGATGAGAGGAAAAAGTGGAAATAGTTGGGAAAGCTGGTAGAAGAGCTTTAGATTCCTTCACTTTCCTTCACCTTCCTTCTCTGTTATCCAGCCTCTGTTTGAGAATAGGATTCAAATGGATGCAAACATGTCCCTTATCAGAAATACTTCTACACAATTTAAGGGGCTTTGCAGTACTGTGATAGACAAGGTATTTACTTCACCATGTCCTCCAAACAAATAACAGTCAATTCTATTTCCTCAGGGATACAATCTGAACGAGAGGATTGGGAATGAGAGTATTTATCTTTTGTATATAATGATTACCCAGAAAATACATCAAATGACTCAGGGAAATATAAATACTAAAACATTATTGATACAATCATCTATGAATACTCAATGAGCCCACAGCTCTCAGGACACAATGGGTAAAGTCTACGAAATCTCCTTCCTTCCAAATAGGATTTCCATTGCAAATTTATAACACATAAACTGATGCTTAGAAATCTGTTTTGCAGGTCCTGTACAAGCTTTTCCGATACTCAGCTATGTAGTCTTTAAATAAATATAGGTATATATCTTCTCACATAATTTAGTTTTATTTCATCATACCCATGTAGAAAAACCTGGGTTGACTAATCCCTAACCATAGTAATTAACAGTAACAAGTAGTTGTGGTAAAATAAGGTGGTACATAAATAATAATCTATTACAGCTAGTTCTGCTCTTTGAATTTTCAGAGAGCACAAAATAAGAATTCTGATAGTATAATTACTTGTATTTGTATTGTGTTAAATTTCATAGGCGTGTACCAAAAGCTTAGCTTGAAAAAGGGACAAAATGGCATGGTATTGTACTATAAAATAAAATATAAAGGAGATTTGTGTGCTTTTAGCAGGAATTTTTGTTTTACAAAATATACATTCCTTATATTTCCATTCATGGCAAATTTCTTCTTGCTTACCTACTGAGTCTGTCTTTCATGTTTCACTCATCAGCTTGTCTAAAACCTTCTCCAATAAATTATTTCAATATTTCTTTATCCTGTATGCTTCTGCAGTATTAAATGGAGACCATGTATGTGTTATCAACAAAAAATAAGCATAAAAAAAATTTCCCTTTTTCAGTTTTCTCTGGGGAAGTCAGTTCTGCAGGAGACAACTGGCATAGCAGAGGATTGATGCAGAACCTGCAAACCAAATATTGTCCATTTGACTGTGCGCATGTACATCTTTTAAACATTTTTTATTTTGTTCTGCACAAGAACACTAATTCATATGTTAGAGCTGTGCACTGTTGGCTGATAACTTTGCAGTTGTGTGAGGGCTTGCTACAAGATGCTTCTATGTCTGACTTATCATGTGTGTCTAAAAAAGGGTTTGAGGTTTCCAGAAAAATTGTCCCCCTAAGGAGCAATTAACAAATGCTGGAAATCCAAGAATATGAACATGCACCAAAACTATTTATTATTAGGGAACTTTGTACTTATTCAGAAGCATCACCAGCCCTTCCAAATGCCAATTATTCAAGTTAAATCTCATTCCAAATGAATGGGGCTTTTTTCATATGAAAAATGTTAGTACAATCAAAAACTGTGTATGTTAAGATCTTCCAAACACCTAGTTAAAGGGACATATTTAATGAGATTTTTTTTTTTTTTTAGCAGAAAAGCTCAGAACTGAGAAATGGATTTAAAAGCTTTAAAAGATGCAGTTTTCAAAGTAAAATGATAAAAATGTGCTTCATGAAAAGTAAAAACAAATCCAAAAGAGCACATCATTAAAGTTGCATGATTTAAATTAGTTGCGTTACCAAGCTGAACTCATTCTGGTGTCAAAGCCCCATGAGGAGCTCTTTTGTTTCATTTTAGTTTCATGAGTGTTTAAAGTAGCAAAACATTGTCATCGTGCCCTGCACAAAATGTTTCTTGTGTATAAATCGTTTGTGTGTTTTACTGTGTTGTACCTTATCTGATTCTATACACTGTATTAAAATTAATGGATTCAAGAAACACAAAAGACACAACTGACCTGCACAGAAATATTCAGAAAAACACAGGCTTTAATATATATCTTTGTAAAAACCTATAGGCACATTTGAACATCCCAGTGATACACAGATTTAAGTGGAAGAGATGCATCATTTACGTATTCAGACCTGTTTAAGAGGTGACGTTGAAGGCTCTTAAAGGAAGTAACAAAAATTGGTGGCATTTTGTCATGAGCATTAGTGGTAGCAGGCGGACCAAGAGCTGCTTTTTTCTCTGAATTTCACCTATTGTGTGGCACGAGAGGAGGGACAAGCCGAGAAAGCCCCAGATGTACCTGGCGGGAGAAGGATAATTCCAAAATGCACAGAGCAGCAGAAACAGCTACAGGTCCAGCATGTGAGCAGCTGGGCTCAGTAGGAGCTCACACCATGATATAGCAACAAATTAGAATAAATTTTAATTGCCTTCACCTGGGAGAGGAAAGTTTACCCTAAACTCTCTGGGCATCAGAAGTGGAAGTGGATAGGACACAACACGAGCTGCTGTTTCCTCAGGGGACTCTAACCCCTTCTTTACACAGCAGAAGATTCATCTTCAGTTCAGTTCAGTTCAGTTCTGAAAGCCTTCATTTGAAATGCCACTGGAATCTGTCATCAATGTATAAATTGTAAAAGTAACAAAAGTTTTCTTCGACTGCCTCTCATTTAGAATAAAAAAATTCTTTGAATAATCTAGGTATTCATGCTCAGAAAAAACTTTCTCCTGAAAATTATCCGTACTTACATGTGGCATCTTCTTTTACACCTAAATGCCCTAAATGTTTTTAAATGTTTCATTTGGAGGTAGAATATTCTGAAATTGCACAAAGAAAATATTTCATGAAGGCTAAATACAAAAAGACTGATTATTATCTTTAGGTCTGTAAAACTCTTTTGTCCCAAGTCAATGGAACTTTGTTAATAATTATTCCCTGGTTTTTTGTTTTTTTTTTAAAAAAAAAGAAACCTTCTTCTACAGAGCCATGTTGTTATCAGAAATGCTGACACAACCAATTGTGCTCAGGATATCAAATATTGAACACTGTTTTTATTCACTGTTTTGGGAACTGGAGTGCTGAGAACTGTCAAACGTCTTTCAGCCTGAGCCCAGAACTATTTGATCATTTTTTTTCTGTCCATCAAGAGATTTCAGCAATCATTTTTAGTAGAGTACTGTTGAAATCAAAAATATTTTGAACATGTTAGTAATACAAAATTCTTAGCAGAACAGTGGTTTACAAGAGAAATAATAGAATGTTGAAACAATTCACACACCCAGAGGACTGTAAATATATCAGTTTTCCACAAAAAAAAGGTAAAAAAGTCATCCTGGTTTACTGTAAAATTCAGTTTTCATGGAAAAAGCTTTCAAAAATGCCAGCACCTCTATCATCCTTTTTGAGCTCTACTAAGCAGGTATGTCATACGGATACAGACAGGTATAAATTTTGATTTTTACATTTGTGAAAGAGAATGTTACCTTTTTTGCATATATTTGGTTTTTTAGCTCCCAGTACTGACAGTTTCTGCTTGAGAAGATTATCTTCTCTGATTTCTCACAGAAGTCTAACTGAATCAGGGATGATGCTTATTTCCCCTAGGTTTTAATTTGAAATATAGGAATTTTTACCAATTACTTCATAAGGAAAATAAACAGTATCCTAAACCAACATCAAACGGAACCCAGGCTAGCAACATTGGTTGCAATGATATCTCTGTCTCATGCTTTGTGGAGGGCTACCAAAATCTGACATCACAAAAGAATTTTTTTTAATAACCCTGCAGAGTCAAAGTGCATATAATGTTTTAATAAAATATACATCCTAGTAAGGAATTACATGATTGAATTAAATACTGTATATCTATTGTGTCACCTAAGATACCAAACTTGCTAATATTCTTAAGAAATTCCATATTAAATGATGAATTAAAATTTCAGGATAATCCAAAAGTTTTTCATCTTTTATTTCTGGGCTTTCCTCTTTATTTTCCCCTTTTTTCCTTTATTTTTTTCCTCAACTCAGGTTTGTTTAACAAATGTGATATGACTGAATATTATTACCAATACAAATATGATTTCTACTCAATGTGTTTGAATTTTATTCCACTATTACTCTTTCAATGAAAATTGAGCAAAATATATAAGCTGCTGTTTTTAATCAAGTATTTCATAAAATGAGATATCAATACATGGGAGCATCTACATACACTGTTTCTCAGCTGAGTTTCTATGCCATTGCCTTTTTATTCTTTGAGGAAATTGCTAGCTAAGGAATAAACCAAGAACCTATTTAAAAACATAAGATGTTCCTATAACATCTGGGCACACAACACTATCGAAGCCTTATAAATGAATGAACTAACCAATTAGACAATTAAGAGATCTCAAGGAAAAAAAAAAAACAAAACAACAAACCAAAACCAGAAAACCAAGAAAAAAATAAGAAGGAGAGTATTTAAATGCAAGCTTCCAAAGAGACAAAATTTAGATTCACCTCTCAGAAGAGCAGAAAAAAATCCAATTCTCTTTTGAGTCTTCTGTAAGATTTAAGGAGTAAGCAAATACATCCCAGGAAATTTTTGTAAGAGAGGATAGGAAAACATGCTGTCTCCAAGGTGACTTGAATTAAATCTCTGTGTTCCATGTAGTGTTATCTGACATTTAACAAGACAAAACATCTTTTATAATATTAATATATCACCAGTATGAACTGCTTGCTCTCAACAACAGCGGCAAAAAATAGCATGATTCTGGACATCCATCAAGATTTCACAGGAACGAGACTTATTGTCTTCACATTGGTGTTTCTTACAAAAGGGCTGCTGCATAGATATTTGTACTTAAAATTGTGGAAACTTCTGCAAAGGGTAATAGGCATTGGGAATTGAATCTCTCCAGCAGCATTGTCAGCTGCTGTCCAGATGCTGACATGAATCTCTGTTGAATGTCTTTGCAACTGCATAAAAATGCTCACATTATGTGAGATTACCCAAACTGTTCTGCTATATTTTTATAGTCCAGATTCAGTATGGTTGCACATGATCCCTCTAGCACATGCATGACCATTGTTATTCATTATCTTAAGCCTTTCATCTAAACTATGTGGAAAAAGCTTTCACAACCGTTTCTGGGTCTGTGAGAATAGTTTCCTTAGACTTTTTAAAATTACCTATGTTCAATTTGATCAGTTTCTTCACCCACACCACTGTTTACTTCAACAAGTCCCTTGCATAGTCAGATTCTTTGCCCAGAAAGTCAGTACAGCACCAATTAATCAATCAGCAGGTACAGGTAGTGACTACTGGTTGGGCTAGGCACAGCAGCAGTCCAAAGGAGGAACTCCCTGAACTGTTAAAAATTCTTGCCTGGAGAACTCATGCCAGACCTAGTCAGGTCACAGTGATTCACCTTACCAGACATTTATTTGTTGTCTTGAATCAGCCCATTATCTCATCCATGACAGACTCAATGGGGACTGCCTTGACCTCCCAGGAAATTAATTACTTACATGCTATGGGCATGAACACAGGCACAGACAAATCTGATGTATTCAACTGCACCAAAATTATAACTGTAGGACAAACTTGAATGTCATACTTCTGACTTAAATTCCATAGATTTTACCATCGAAGTTTTGTTTAAAAGAGCAGGGAAAGCTACTTGCAACTATTCTTCAGCCTGGAGGAGATTGAGAGGAGACCTCATGGTGTTCTTCCACATCCTCACAAGGAGAAGTTGAGGGACAGGCACTGACCACTTGTGACCAGTGACAGGACTTGAGGGAATGGCCCGAAGAGGAGTCAGGGGAGGTTTAGGCTGGATATCAGGAAAAGGTTCTTCCCCCTAGGAGTGGTTTTGCACTGGAACAGGCTCCCCAGGGACATGGTCATATCATCAAGTCTGACAGAGGTCAAGAAGCATATGGACAATGCTCTCAGGCACATGGTGGCGTTGTTGGGGTGCCCTTTGCAGGGCCAGGAGTTGGATTCAAGCATCTTGATGGGTCCCTTCCAATTCAGTGTATTCTAGTATTCTATGATTCTATGAAAATTTTTGGGTTTGGTCTAAACAGAGATATTCAGTTATAGTCTACCTTTCTTGAACACCAGAGAGCCTCACCCAGACAATTTCTTTCGTTTTAAGTAGCAATACACTTACTTGAATATTATACAAAATCAAAGAAAGAATTGTAAGTTACTTGAATGGGAGGATAACTTATTTTTCTTCTTACTCACATAAATGTTAAATCCTGTGAGTGTTATGAAATTCCTGTAAGTGTTATCATTATTTCCCTCTCATTCATTATGGATAGCATAGTCTGCTTTAAAACGCAGTGATTTTAAGGATATAAATGATTAAAGAAATATCCAGACCAGTATAAGTCAGATATACCATTATCTTTGATTTTCAAGACCATTTGAAATTTTATAATATGAGGGTTTCTTTTGAGGGTGCTCTATGTGTGTTTCAAGGGGTCCTTTTGATTCAAAAAGCATTTTTGTTGCTTGATGATCATCAGGAAAGAATTGTAAACTACAACATCAAAATTGTTTTATCAAGGATAGACTGTGATATACACCCATCAGATGGGTAATTGAAAGGTAAGGAGAAGAAGAAAAGAATTAGCAATTCAATGGTTAATTAAGAATAACAGAAGTTACTCAAATATGTGTGCATTTATTCATGTATAAAATAATTTCTATGAATTAATGAAATGTTAAATTGGGAAACACCTAAAACAATTGTTCTCCATTATCCAAAATCACCTAAACATTTTTGCCTTTCTGTATTCAACCCTGTGATTTACTATAAATAGTCTACAGCTTGCTTTTCATTTTTTTTGCTCTGCTCTAACTGTTATCTATCCAATAGAATGTGCAACAGTTAGTGTTTGCCAAAAAATTATAAATGGGTATTCAGCAAATCTGCATAATAAGCAAAATAATTTTTTTGGCTTGTTCTGATGGATTAGTAAAATAAGTGATGAGCTTGTCAGATGAGTTGCAGCAAGTGGTGTTTTTCAGGCAAAATCATGTGTGATAGGATAAGGAGGAAAAGTTGACATTAGGGTAGAGTTACATAAGGAATGCGAGGATTAAGAGATTATGACATTAAAGCTGGAAAGAAATGAGGTGCCACCCCATGTTGGTAAATTGAATCCTTTAGTGCCCTACTCCTCCCATGTTAATTCCACATTTTTTACAACATTGGTCCAAACAGACCCCAACTCACATGAGCTTTTGAAGATTTCTCCCTTTCAAAGACCCGATTTTTCATTAGGGGAAGTACTAAGTGCTTAGCAAAGGGAGCTTCCATTAAACCCTCCACTTGAAAATATCCTTTATAAAAGGGAAAGTCCAGGCCATGTCTTCTGAAGGCTTACTGAAACATTTGTCTTTGGGAAAACATGTTGAAGTACATTTTTCTGCTACACGATCATCCTGACTACCTCATGAGTAAGGCAGGACAACAGAAGATCTAATTGATTTTCAGATTAAAACTCAGTGAATGTATATAACATTCTATCACTTAAGATTCTTCTTATTTAAAGATTGCAGCCAAAGTGAAACACTGAATGTTCTTAAGTATATGATACATCTTGACATTTGACATAACTGAGTTCCCTATCTTCAGAGCCCCTTGGGGTTATGTTAGAATTAAAGCAAATATTCCTAATATGTTTTTTCATTAAAATACACATTCTATACCTATGTTTTGAACTTGAAGAAGATGAACATCAAGACTTATGTAAGAAAAAAGGCTGGAATATTATTCTGACAGCTGCCAGGGATAAAATGTGTGAATTTCAACCATTCTCAGTGTTCATCTTTAGAAAAGGTATAAGAATATAACTTTTATTAAAAGTGTAGAGGTTGAAGCTGAACAAAATGCTTATACAGGTGGTCTGGTAAACATACTAAATGCACTTGGATAATAACAATAATGATAACACCCATACCTCCCACCCCCACTGTTGTAGAAAATGCTACTGTAGCAGTACCTAACAAAAACTGCATTCTTTCATCCCCTTGACTTGCTGTGTTTTGGTTTCTAAGGGAGAAAAGAAGCAGTCAAACACACAACCTTTCTCTCATTACAAGCTTTCTGCAACATTTCATTTATTTACTTATTTATTACACCAAATTTTCCAAATCTGTATGTAAATCCTGTCTTATACTAAAGCAGAGAAATTTTCTGGAAAGTATATTGGCTTTCTTAACAGCTGATTTTTGTTTTGAAAATCAAAAAATTCTTCCCATTATTATGATTTTCTCAACAGAGCATCTACTTGAATCACTTCAGTTCAGTCACATTTGAAATACATTGTTTCTCCTTCTGGTGCTTTTCAGGGAACTTTTAATAGATCAGTAGTTCAACAGGTGTTCTTTCAGACTCAAGATATTTATTCCATGTCTCACTGCTTCAGTAAGAAGTTAGAGCTTTGATAATTGCCCCTCATGTAAGACCAGTCTTTTATTTAATACTCTATGCAGGCATGTTTTTTCTTCCAGTACAGATGCCTGTAAGCAACAGGAAATATTTTAATGATGCATTTATAACAAACCATGTACTTGATTTGTGGGAATGCCAGGAATCTGTAACTGATTTTAAAGAAAGGTATGATACATCTTCTTTAATTCAAATAGTATTTTTACAGTCTTTTAGAGTTGGGGTTTTTTCCCCAAATGTCATGGTACACTAAATTTTCCATTTCATATTTCTTTCTCAAGTATTACAAGTATTAATATACATTAAAAAAGTCAGTGACAGATTTAAGATGACATTTTATATGTCTGAAGGAACATAGAGATACATCCCTAGACTCAGCAAAACATTTATGAGGATTGAGTAGCTACTGTTTCATAAAGACTTTTGGATTTAGGTACCGAGATGCGTTGTGTTGGGTTTCTTCCTTCAGATTTAACTGGGCAACTATTAACTTTGGTTCTAGAGAATTTTTCTCTTTTGAGAGTTTTATAGAACAGTAAGTATTATCATTGAGTAGTTGTATTTAAAAAGCAGTGGGAAGTTTTAATGGAAAACGTAATGCTACTAGCTAAGTTTAAATATATGACATATTATGGTTTTTAAATCGTGTCAATAACAAGTGTTGGACATTGTTCCTTAAACTAAGGGAATGGAGAACAACTTGAAAAATGGCATTCAGCAGATGACTCTTCTTCTGATGGAGAGGAGGGTAGGAGAGAGCAGGTTATTCAAAGGATCTTTTTTGTTGATGACAAAAAGAAGTTGTGTCCTGAGTCTCATGTCCTAGGCTTGTGTATGTTTTCACACATGAACAGTAGTGTTTTGAAACAGTGGATTTACATTGCATGCAAATATTAACTATATTAACAATGAGCATTATCTCAGACACCTGGAGGAAGCAGAAAAATTGCAATGTAGGATGTTCAGGGATATTACGAAGCTTACTACTATAGGACAAAAAAGGGAAGGTTCCAGGCCCTGAAGGAAGGCAGTGGATGTGAGAATAATGTAAATATCACAACAGTTTGACTGACCAACCATTTATTCCTCAAGAGTCATAGAAAAATAAATAAACTACAAGAGGATATCAGGTTGAGTAATATTCAAATTCTAGTTACTGTTGAGCGTATTTAATCTGACTATAGCCTTTTAGTTATGCGCTCAGCTCTCATGAGCAAGGTGCGTTTATGGCTCTGTGCGTTTAAACCTTCTGCCGCACCACCAAGTGGTGATTGCAAGTGCAACACCAGTATGAAAATACTTAGAAATATTAAGGACATCCTGGAAGATACTGACATGAAATTCAAGCCTCAAACTATAGGTGTCAAAGGTTCCTTTAACTGAAAGATGCATAAAATAATTCCATCATCATAGACTTAATTTTAAAAAAAATTCCTGATTATGCATTCCTGTACATGAATGGACACACAGAGATAAAAGAAAGGTTTCCATAGATTCACAGAATTGCAGAATGGCCTGGCTTTGAAGGGACCTCAAAGACCATCTTGTTCCAACTCCTCTGCCAATGACAGGGACACCTTCCACTAGACCAGGTAGCTGAGGGAGCCATCCAGCCTGGCCTTGAACACTTCCAGGGATAGGGCAGCCACAGCTTCTCTGGGAAACCTGTGCCAGGGCCTCAACACCCTCACAAGGAAGAGTTTCTTCCAGTATCTAATCTAACTCTACTGTCTTCTAATTTGTAGCCATTCCCCATTGTCCTGCACTCCAGGCCCTTGTAAAATGTCTCTCTCCATCTTTCCTGTGGGCTCCCTTCAGGCATCGGAAAACTGCAATTAGGTAACCCCAGAGCCTTCTCTTTTCCAGGCTGAACAATCCCAATTCTCTCAGCCTTTCCTCATAGCAGAGCTGCTCCACCCCTCTGATCACCTTGGTGGCCTCCTCTGGACTGGCTCCAACAGGTCCCTGTCCTTCCTGTGCTGGGACCCCAGGGCTGGATGCAGCCCTGCAGGTGGGGTCTCAGCAGAGCGGGGCAGAGGGGCAGAATCCCCTCCCTGCCCTGCTGCCCACGGGGCTTTGGATGCAGCCCAGCACACAGGGGGTTCTGGGCTCCCAGAGCACATGGCCGGGGCATGTCCAGCTTCTCATTCACCCAGCTCCTAGTTTTGTTTGTCTTTTTATTGACACTTTGCCATAACTTAACATCTGAATCACTGTCTTGTTATATTCCCACTCTTTAAGTCAATGTATTGTGGTAGAGAGGAGTGTGATCAAATTCTATAGCTGCACAACTTCTCAAGAAAAAATCTGTTGAGCGTGAAACATTTACTGCTGGTAAATGCTTGTCACCCTTTAAACATTACATTTTTCATACCTTATTTAAGTAGTGGAAGGAGGGATTTGTGTTCTCTATTTCAGTCACTCTCTTTCGAATTTAGAGAAAATAGAATGTCCAAGGTTCATTTCATCTTGTGTGTACACAGAGAAAAATTACATGGATTTCTGAGTACATGTCAGCACTTATTTAAGACTTGATCAGCTTTGGGTAGAAGGGAAAAAAAACCCCAACACTCTCCTTACTTAACCAAATAGGATAAGTATTTCTTTAGTGGTTTTCATGAAGGAATGAACTGGTACTATTCTTTTGCCATTATAGCCTGAGACCTGATTGAAAGTACAAAACATTGAAAACAAAAGAGCAGCACATTGCACAGTGTTGGAGTTAACAGGAGGTTTGACATTAAACACTCAGCGACAGAGACATAGAAGCAACAAAGTGCATTAAAATCCATCTAAAGAAATAATCCATTAAAAAACTACAGTACATTTTCAAAGCATTTAGAAAATTACATTAGGTGTCTCTAAATGAAGTATCTAAATAAAATAATTAAGTAATAGTTCCTTGTGGAACCAAAATAAACCACATAAATAGCAGCTGTAAAATAAAAATGTGTGTGTATATATATAAAATACATATAAAAAGCCAATGAAATCCAAGCTATCAAATGACCAAAAGAAAACATTTTCAATAGATTTTTAGTTTTTAATATAACAAGAAAAGAGTTCATATAGTTTACCCCCAAAATCATTAATCACCTCTGCCATATATAATTTATGGGGGAGTTTAAAATTCAGCCATCAGTGTAAATGTTAAGATAGATTTTATCTTTATTTTAGATGTTGTATTCTGTAGGACCCAACACAGAGTTCTGAAATTTGCCTCTAATAACTTCCAGTTTGATGTTTGAAATGCAGAACTAGTTCTTTCAGTGCTAGAAGACAGACACAGACATTTTTTTCCCCAAAGATCAGCTGTGGCTCCACATGACAGGTACACTGATTGGGACTGAAATAATTTGGAAAGGCTGTGCTGAGGTGTCAGCTGAATTAGTGTATATCTACAAAGGGATCAATAACAGAGGTGTTAATATTTGTCCCCTTTCTCTGCACTTGCTGATGCTTCTGTTCTAGTATCACAGTTTCTAGGCTCCTCTTAAATGATTACCCACTCCTGGGAAAGTGTCTATGCTGTCATCTTCAATTAGGACTTAATGCTTCACTTAAGTTCAGACTACCTTATGCTACTTGATTCTGCAAATAATCCCCAACTGGATCCTTGCTGTCAGTAACACCAACATGTAGACCATTAACTTCCACAGGTCTTCCTATACAAACTCTTTGCTCCAAACACGGCTGAATCAAATGATGCAGGAGTCCATTTTCACCTCTTCTTTTTTTTTTTCCTTGGCCCAGAATTTAAAATTAACTCTCTTTTTGGTTTTTGTTTTTTTTTTGATATAATATTTACCATCGTTTTCCAGAGTAGGAAATGTGCTGTGACTGAAAAAAAAGGTTTAAGAAAACAAATTCAAATACTCCCTTATTTGAATCAACACTAGAAATGTAGCCACACCCACTGAGAAATGCATCCTTATTTATCTGCTTTAATAATGTAATGATATTATAGATCTTTCAAAATCCCTTGATTCCACTACCTTCCCCCTGATTTTTTTTCACCACACTGAAGACTCCTTCTTATTTACTCATTGTAAAGCACACATTCCATACCTGTCCATCCTTCTTGCCCTTGCCTCAACCTTCCCAGCTAGATTTTGTTCAGGAAATAAAACTACAAATAGCATGCAAGATGTAATAACCAAATCAGAGTTTGATGGGCAGACAGAGGGAAAGCATACACTTCAAATACTTTCCCAATATTCAGCACATCAGGAGTTTCTTGAAACAAAATCACAAAATACAATATTTCTTTTTACTTATACCAAGAAGAATGAAACAGAGTTTTTCACCACTAAATGACTGCAAGAAGTGATCATATAACTTTTAAAATATCTTCTGTCTTAGAAGAGCTATTTCTCTGTAGTAAATTATGGAATATTTGGAATTTATTACCAAAACACACATAGACCTTGTTGACCATGCCTATTAACATATTGCTTCTAACATTTCCTTTATAACACTGCTGAAAAGTCTATATAATCTTTTTACAGAAGTCCAATACAAATATTTGTCAATTAACAACTCTAATATTTTTTATTCTGAAAAATTATTTATAGCATCCTCTAAATAAGGAAAATTTTGTTGGTTTCATCTTTATCTTTTACAATTTCCAGGTCTATTATCAGAAAACTTCCTATGTGTTGATGTAGTGCCAAAGGGTGCAAATTAAAAATTTTTGGGAATATTATTTTAAACTGAAAAATAAGTTAAATTGAATTTGCATCAGAAATTATATTCAGTCTACGTGCCAGTGCTGGTTTGTTTTGGTTTTTTCATCAGTGAAGAGACTGAATTCATTGCAGAAACAGGTAATCAAATCAATAAAACAAATTACTGACTAAGTCAGAAAATTTGCTGTTTAAAATAGGATGGTTAACATAACAGATAGATGACATCTTCCAATCTGTGGAGATTAAAATTTCTTTTGTTCATTTGTTCATTGTTGAAACACAGTTTCTAACCATCACAACAGTGGAGAAACATAACTTCTTTGGCATGTATAGTCATTAGTACTGGTAAGCACTAATTGGATATTAAGCCAATGTTCATGACAGTGGAACTGCTACAGATTTACAGAATATATAGGCACAATCATTTAAGAATTCAATGTGCCTCATTGTCTTAAACTAGTAATTTATTCCTCCTTTTCCAATTTTCCTAATAGTGTTGTAAATTAAAACAAAATAAAAAAAACCCAACCCACCAACCAATCAACAAACAAGAAATCCAGTAAGTAGTTCATGGTCTTGATTTAATTTGTACTGAAGCTGAGCTAAAACAATATCAGCTAAATAAACCCTGTTTAAGTAAATGAGACTTTTAGCAATGACCAGAAAAGAACTCTCAGAACTCTTACAGGCAAACCAATAACAATTGATAAAAGTCATAGAATTCTACTGCTCAACCTTGTTTTCTTATTCTACAGGTACCTTTAAGGTCTGTACAAGGAATCTAGGTCTTCTTCTCTCACTTTTTGCTCTAACTCTTAGAGTTTCTGTAGATTTTCCTTTTTCCTCAATTTCATTCACCAGTTAAGTAGGTATGAAAAGGACAAGAAATATGTTGACTCTACACAACATCTTTCTAACTCTTCTAGTGTTGAGTTCTATCTTGGGCCATGACAATAGTGTTTTTCCTTGCAACCAAGAAGGTTTTCATGGCTAAGAAGCTGCAGTTTCAGATAATCCGCTTTTTTCAGCAGAAAATTATTTTATTGAACAGGTAAACAAAAAGTGACATTATCATCACTGCTCCAGAGGTTAAAAATGAGATAGAGACTGATTAGTGGTTCTGAATAAAAATTATGAAAAAAAATGACAGAACTGAGGGTACCACATCCTCCTCCACATCCCACTTACCCAAATCTCTTCTTGCTTTCTAGAGAGGGCCCACATTCTCCCTAGACTTCCTTTGATCACCAATGTAAAAGTTAAAAAACCTTTCCTTTTTGCCCTTGATGTCCCTGTCCATGCTTACTTAGATCTTTAATTTGGCTGTATCTTTCCTAACCAGATCTCAGGCTGTTTGGACAATCTCTATGTATTCCATCCAGGCTACCTGTCCATGCTTCCACCCTCTGCAGGCTTCCTTGTGTTTGAGCTTGTCCAGGAGCTTCTTGTTCATCAAAACAGGTCTTTGCATTTTCTTCTCTGCTTAGATGCATCTCTTTGGAGCTCTTAGGAGTTATCCTCAAGTATTAACCAGTTTTCTTGAGCCCCGCTCTCCTCCAGGGCTTTTACCCCTGGTGCCCTACAATGCAGAACCCTGAAGAAGTCAAAATCTGCTCTCTAGTGTTCTAAATTTTTTTCTATAGGATATTAGTAATTCTTTTATGTTTTTTACTTTATATTCTGCCTGAAACATAAATATCTGTCAAAACTAATTAAGAGGCCTTTATTTATATGCAGCTAGAGATTTTCAGTATAATTTGTTTTATATAAAGATTAATATAATATTTTCTGTCTTCAACACAAAGACCTGTAGGAAGTTTTCATCCCAAAGCTCTCCATGGAGATCTAACATTTGGATGATATAAAATATACCAGGATTTCTGATTACATTGTGCAGAACACTTCAGAGCACAATGTTAAAATTTAATAGGGGAATTTTGTAAATATTTCAGAACAGATGTTGAAGAGCCAACTCATTTTACAGGTGTCAAACACTGTAAAAACCCATTTTTACAATGCTAAAGTGTTACAATGGCCTATTTCAAATTGAATAAAACTATTCAAATAAACCTTTCATCCATGAGATTGTATATGGCAAGAATTCATTTAATATAATATACATTAATCTTGCATTCAAAACCCTCTCTCCTGTACAGATCATTTACTTTAAAGGAAGAAGTCTGAACATTTTCTTCTCCAGGGATTATTTTTCCCCTTTTGTACTACTTGGATTACAATTCTAAGTAACATTTGATTGCCAGTCTACACAGATGAAGGTTAATTTTGAAATATACAGTATTATTTTGAATAAACTTTTGCCATACTGTTTGAACATATTCTGCTGGGAGAGATTGGCCTTGCAGAAAACAGCTATAATTTTATTTTCTAAAATCCTTGTCTTATAAATAGGGACAAATAAATAAAAGTAGTCTACTCCAGTGAAGCAGCAATTTGCCTGCTGTAGTTACAGCTGGCTGGGATTCATATTTGTCTGATCTATTCCCACAGGTGGTTTGTCACTGCTTGAGCAGAAACTGGATTGGAGTAATAAACTTGTAGCTAGAATGCTGGCAGGAATTAGGCAAATTCTAAGTCAAATTCTCTGGCAGAAAATTTTGTAAAGGAAAATCTTAGGGTAAAGCAACTTATTTGAACTGCAGAAAACAGCAGAGGAAGTTCTGGAAATAAAACAATAATAAAAATAAACAATCCAAATAAGGAACAGAAAGTTAGGCAATCATTGGAATTGTGTTATGAAAGCCTCCCATTAGCAAATTCCTAATAAAATTTTTATTTCCCTTTCTTTTTCCTTTGTGTCCTAATGTAGCAATTAAGTTTGTACATGTTCTATGGTACACATTTTATATTCATTCATTCATCATTCATGTCCAGTCCTAGACAATAGCATCTACAATGGTACCTACTGAACTTCAGTGGGCTACTGGAATTCCTAAAGCCAAAGTAAAAATGATATTCTCCTTTTGTGCTTGTAAAGAGGTGTGCAATAACCTGGCATGGTTATTTCCTGTACAGTGGAACAGTTGTGTTCAGGGAGAGGATGCTGGTGTCTCTCAGGATCCCTGAGAGAGAGTTTTAAATAAAGAGGAAGACTTAATGTCTTATCATAGAATTAATTTTAATTTTGTCTCCTTGCTTTTAGAAGTAGAGATTTTCTCACAGATGACAAATAAGATCTACTCTGCAGGTGTAATCAGTTTTCACTGAGCCTATTCGTTGGTCTTTAATGGTGTCCAAGTGCTCAGAAATGTGTAAGAAACTTGAGGAATCTAAAGGAATTATTCCCCTGGGATATTCTAGGTGTTTCTACAATTGGTTATTTATCAGCCAAGAAGACAGTTTCATGCCCAAACCTTTTTGTTCAATAACTATTATTAAAATTATTTCCTTTAAAAAAATCTATATTTTCTTTTCAATAGGTTTATTGAATTGGACACAATTAACTGAGAAATATTTTATCACAAAGAAGCTTTTATGATATAAGAAGTAGAGAAAAATCCTTTTTCTGTTTACATGCTTCTAGACACTCAAAAGGAGATGTCTTCAGTCAATATTCTAAGTATTCTTTCCAGAATGGTAATAAATTACTCAGGATTAGAATAAGTTGTCTACTCAGAAAAGCATCTTTTGAAGTGACTACAAGCCAAAGCATGTGATATTCATAAGCTGCTTTGCAGAGCAGGTGCATATATGAAATTTGAAGGCACAAGGAAGTGTCCAAAGAAGCATTTTTCCTGGGACTAGGCCACTTTGAGAGTATTAATATGTAGCCACAGAAATATTGCCAAACCAGTATCAGTTTGGTGTTGGGGTAGTGCATTTTGTGCCCTGAGCTTGAGAGACAAAGCTTGATGCCAGGTGATGAGTGGATAGTGTAGCTCCCAGGAAGGAAAAGAGTTTGGTGAGAAGCAGCAGAGGCTCCTGGGATCCAAAAGGCCATGCTGGTTCTGGCTGGGGCAGAGTTAATTTTCTTCACATTAGCTGGTATGGGATTGTGTTTTGGATTTGTCATGGAAACAGCATGGATAACACAGGGATGTTGTGGCTACCACTCAGAAGTGCTTGTACAATGCTGATAACAGGGGGATATTTTTGTTATTGCTGGTACAGAATCAAGGACTTCTCTGCTCCTCATTGCACCCACTGGCAAGGGCACCCAGTGTGCACAAGGAGTTGGGAGGGGACATAGCTGGGACAACTGATCCCAACTGACCAAAGGGATGTCCCATGCTGCATGGTGTCAAGCTCAACTTTTAAAGGTGGGGGAAGAAGAAGAAAGGAGGATGTTTGGAAAGATGTTGTTTGTCTTCCCGAGTCATTGTTAAGTGTGATGGGGCCCTGCTCTGCCCGTGGATATTGGGGAATGAATTCCTGGTTTTGCTTGTGTGCACGACTTTTATTTTCCCTATTAAACTGTTGATCTCGACCCACAAGTTTTCTTACATCTACTCTTCTGATCCTCCCCTATCCCACCAGGGAAGGGTGAGCGGGTGGGTGAGTGAGTGAGTGAGTGGCTGTTTACTGCTTAGCTGCCAGCTGGGCTTAAACCATGACAGAAAACCAGGAATGTGAAAAAAAACCAAAAAAACCCTCAAATCCCACTAATTTTTAGAAACAAAAGGAATTAAGGAAGCTGTCTTTCTGCTTTTCATTTAGTTATTTACAAGAAAATGAATGCTCTCTGGTTTTCTATAGCAAGGAATGAGCAAAAGGTAGCAGTGAAAGTTTTCAAGGACAATTGGAGGTATTCCTGCAGAATAAATTAAAATACTGATGTAGCGTGGAAGTGACAGAGAAAGAGAAGAAATACCCAAGACAGTAGTTACAGCTTTGTAGTGATATACTGCGTTTCAGTAAGACTTCACTGAGCTCTTGTAAGACAGATGTCAAGCATTAGATTGGGCTTTCCAGTCCAATTTGCAGCACTATAAACCCATGACAGGTTTGTGTTCTCACTGAATATTTGAGTATATAGAAGACGAAGCTACAATATAGCTGGATTCCTTCTTATCCTGGGGAAAAAAAAAAAAAAAAGACAACAAATATACAAAAAAATTTAACTTGTGTGTGCTCAGATGCGACATTTTCATCCCACAAGAATCAACACATTTTATGTAGTCTTTTCTGTCACCTTGGGTGCTCTTCCTATTATATAAACTACCTCTATTTTTTTTTAGATTCCACTGTACTCTGCCATATGCAGCTTTTCTTTTAAATTGTTCCTTTAGTTTTATTGTGAAAGACGCACATCAAAGCTAGAGCTGTAAAACTGACTAAGCAAGAACAATAGAAAAGCTTGTGTTCAATTAAGATGCAGATTCCAGATTGCTGCATTGCTTGAAAACTGATGTTTCTCTCTTATATTAGTACTTCTTATTGAAGGGGAAAAAATACTATCTTAATTACATTTCCAGAACATCTAATTTTAAAAAGGAACAAGCACTTGCGGAGGAAGCAAATTCAGATGATTTAAACTTTTTCCTCAATATAAATGATAGATAGGAATTTCCCCTCTCACATGAGACCTCTTAGCAATTTACGAAGGACATTCTCTTTAACACTGAAGGCAGAAATGCTTGCTAAAGCTCAGAAATTTGAAATGATGAAACCGTGATATGATCAGCAGAGGTGTTTGAGGGTACAGTTGTGATCAAGTACATCGAGTACAATTATAAGGTCACTAGCTGAGAAGGAGATTTAAGAGAATCTCTTCATCCTTCCAGAGAACAAGATACTTAAAGCTGTTCAAATTGAAGGAATTATTTTTGACAGGAAAACCACTGGTGAGCAGAGATTTGGCTCTTCAGTGGTTGCATGCAAAACATGAAGAGACCAGTCATTTATTTTAACTGTGAAACAAAACTTGCACTTCTTCCCTTTTATTCATGTCAGCATGTAAGATGAATTAGCAGACAGGAGATGAAAAGCTGATGACAAATTTTGTGAGATTCTTTAGTACCTCCAGGGATTACTTGTGATTTAACCTATTTGATCACATTGAATTTTGGATCTCAGCTGCATCATGAAAAGCCTACATTTGCTGGGACAGCTATTTGTACTCAGGATATTCATTCCATAATCAGCTTAATGCCATTTGAACAAGATACCTTTTCCTCAATAACAGAATTCAGCCCTTACAACCTTCATGCATCTCTGCACTGATGTGTAGGTTTTGGCATCATCTGCTGTTCTTTTCCCCAAAGGCAGAATGAAGTTAAATTTTTTGAGGGGATTTTATTTTTTTCCTGCAAAGATTATCCCTATAAACAATAACTGGATTTCAGTAAATTATTAATTGCTGAAGTAGAATGCTAAACAAACACAAACAGGATTGTTATATATATGCATGAAGGTTGTGTGTATATACAAACACAGGAAAGTATTAATTTACAATAATATTAATTGGGTACTGAAAGTACAAGTGTATTATTAGACTTTTATACTAAAACCCTTCTGTACACATGAGCATAAGGATATTAATATTGCAGGCTCTTCTTACCTTGCCACTTTATCAGATCTTTAGCTTTACAGAGAAATGGGTGAAAATGCATATCAATTAGTTAGATCTGTCCCATGTGTTGAGTGCTGCCTGCAGCTCTGGAATCTTCAGCTTGGGAAAGGCATGGATCTATTCGAGCAGGTCCAGAGGAGGATCACAAAAAGAACCATAGGGATAGAACACCCCTTCTGTGAGGAAAGGGTGAGGCAATTGGTTGTTCAGCCTGGAAAAGAGAAGGCTGCAGGGTCACCTGACAACATGTTTTCAGTACCAAAAGGGAACTGACAAGAAAGATGGGAACAGGTTTTTTAGCAGGAGCTATTGTGACAGGACAAGGAGTAGTTGCTTTAAAGTAGGAGAGGGTAGATTTAGATCGGATTTAAGGAAGAAATCTGTCATTGTGAGAATGGTGGGGCACTGGGACAGGTTGCCCAGAGAAGCTATGGATGCCCCATCTTTGGAAGTGTTCAAGGCCAGGTTGAATGGGGCTCTGAGAAACCTGCTCTCATGGAAGGTGTCCCTACCCATGGCACGGGGGTGGAACTGGATGATTATGAAGGTTCCTTTCAATTCAAACCATTCTATGATTCTGTTATCCTATGACATAGGAGTCAGTGCTTTATTTGTTAGGTAAATTTAACCAAAATACCTCCAACACCCTAAAAAAAAGAATAAAGGTGTAATTTATTTTAAAAGTGTTTTATTAAAAAGCAAGGTGGGAAACACACAAGAGACTGCTATTCAAGAGCTAAAGTGTGACGAAACTATGTACTTTACCTGTGTAAAGTTTGAAAAACATGGGTGGCAAAAGCTCTCTGGACTTTGGTCCTACTGCTGCTGCACTGGAAGCTGGAATGTTCTATCACATGCAAACTCTACCGAATCTCTTCAGTTTCTGGAAAGAATTAGAGCTGTTATGCTCTGAGGATGATATGCAGGTATGCCTGCCTTCATGATACACAGGATTTCTGGCAGAGCGGAACAAATGTGAAACAGGCCTGTTTACCTGTTTAACAGCTAGGGTCTCTGAAAACAGACATAAATAGGGATATTTTAAAAGATTTATAAAATTGCACCTCCTTGCCTTGAGGCAAAGGCTTGTCTTTTCATTCTCCATCCTATTCAGTTGTCTGTAACAAAATGGGCAATTTGCAACATTGCCACAGGATAAGACTACTCCAATAAATGTAAAAAGATGTTTATCCTAGGCCGTTTCTACTATACAGCAGAATTATCATTAACTATAAGTAAAGCAAATAAAACCAAATTTTTAAAAATGAGCCAAATTGAAATTGGAAACTTCACAGAACAACAATTGCATTGTAAAACAAGTGTAAAATCTTCTTAATCTGGACAAATAGGCAATAAATCTTAACTACCATCAGAAATACTTTTGCTAATTGTACTTAAAAGAAGGAAAGTATCTATGTCTTAAATCAACAGATTCACAGAAGGGGAAAGGGAACTCAAAATTCTGAAATTAAATAATAATCTTCTTCAGATTAACTTAAATGTATTAAATAGAGCCAAGAGAAATGCACTTATAATGAATATTGATGAGTGAGAAAAGAATGAAATATTTGCACCTTGCTTTCCTTTCTATTTCCACCCTGTGACATGTCTAATAGGCAATTAATTAAATATATTTGGAAAATAACACAGGATTATTAACATTTTTCAATAAACAATGAATATTTGATTATTCTAACACAGAAAAGTCTTGAACAATATTGCTAATGCAGATATGTTGTATAATCTATTAAGAATAAACCATAATATTGTTCTGTTTAAAGCAAACAAATTTTGGCATACTTAACTGCAGTGTGCAGGCCATGAACTTTTTGATTGTTTATTATAAGTATCTGAATAGTAAACCTCTTGCCTCTACCTGATCCAAGTTGTGTCCATCAATTATGCAGTTTGAATTTTTCCCTGGTTTCAGGATAAAAGTGTTTTGTGAGAGAAGTCTTTATTTGAAGTAGTTTAGCCAGCGTTTCAAATGCATTTATGTATCAAATTAATCGGAAATATACGTGAGCTTGGGGACCATCCATCCTATTTTTAATCACAGAATTATGGAATATGTTGACTTGGAAATGACCCACAAGGACCATCAAATCTAACTCCCTGTTCCTTGCAGGACTACCTACAACAAAATCCTCTGACTAAGGGCATTTTCCAGACACTCTTTAACTCCAACAGGCTTCACTGCTGACTCTAAAATTGAGCCCTGGGGAAACCCACTTAGTGACAGGCTGCCAGCCTGATGTAAGCCCATCAAAATATATATAATAGTCTTCCAGAATATAAGGAAAAGGGAAAAAATAAAAACTAAAAACAAGAGCATTGGGTCCTAATAACATATCGCAAGAATTCAATGCTGTCTTGAATGGTTGAATTCAATGAAGTTATTTCAGTCATGGTGTCGTGAGGTCTTGCACCAAGAAGTCCTTCATCCTTACCTCTTGATTTCTTATTTGTCTTTTTCTTTTATCCAAGAGAATCTTCTATAGAGATCAAATGCCAGATTCCATTTCTGAGTTCTGTAATATTTTTGAAGAGTCTGTATGACCATGAAATGTCACTTTTTGCCTGTCTAAAGAATTTTAGAAAAGGAGGAATAAATACCCATTTTAGAACAGCTGGGCTTTGAACATACATCTATACATAGATACAACAAATTTCCACCGGTCAAAATGTCATTTCCTTCTGATGGTGCCTAACAGAAAGATAGTATTGTTTCTTATCTCCTCCAGTTAAGGAAAACTGACTTTTATCATCGATTATTTTATAAAATAAACATCCAAATTATTCCACGGAGAGAACACATGCTGCCTTTGGAGAAAGCAGTATATGACTGTACTGATTAACACAAAGCATTGTCATAGTGAACACTGAGGGTTGTAAGATCACAGAATCACTCAATGGGTCAGGTCTGGTCCAACCATCCCAGAGCACGTGGCACAGGATTGCATCCACGTGGTTTTGGAATATCTCCAGTGAGGGAGACTCCGCACCCTCTCTGGGTGATCTGTTCCAGTGCTCAGTCACTGCACAGGGAAGATGTTCTTCCTCATGTCCAGGTGTAACTTCCTGTGAATCAGTTCCTGCCCATTGTCCCATTGCTGGGCATCATGGAGCAGAGCCTGGTCCGTGCTCTGACCCCTCCCTGCAGACATGGATGGATATTGATGAGGATCCCTCTCAACGGTCTCTTCAAAATCCAGCAGAAATGGTTTACAACAATCAAGCTGAGCTAATCCCAGAAGCCAAAGGGTATCACAAACATGTATCTTCCTCCCTGGCAGAATCTAAGTACTGCATCCTAAAAGTAAACCGAAAATCTGGGTTTCACTTCTCTCTTCCAACAGAGCATGCAGAGGAAGAAGGGAAAAAAGAGTCCAGTCAGCATTTCATGATTATCTTTGCCAACTACAGCTTAGAGTGTGAACCTGTAATAGAGAATCATATTTAAGAATATGTGCATAAATGCGTATGGGGAGAGAGAGAGAATGTATGTTCATCACAACACACATTAACTTTGCAATGACACATATATATCAGTGAATGAATTTATACTAATTTTTTCATGAAAGCATGCAAATTAACGTGTAATGGGCATGTATGGACAATCATTACTCATATTCTATTTATCTTATGCCTTAAACAACAGGTTCTGGCTTGTGAACTGTGTTTAGATCGTTGTTTTAGAGAAAATGTATTGTTAGACCTAGAAACCAAACCTAAATGTTGAAATACTTTGATAAGACAAAAGAATGACCAAGATCTTTGAATGTACTGAAGCCTAAGTAGTTTCAAGTGTTAAAAAATAGTGTAAACTGTTTGTGAAAACTTTGGCCATCAGGTATGGCAAAGGTGTACAGAATTATAAACCTATGCACTTCCCTCTGTATGAAAATTGTTATACTGATGATGCATTAAAATGCTTTAAATTAGCATGAATAATTATTTGAATAAGAAATTATTTTAAAGCTTAATATTGTCAACAACTGATTATAAGCCAATGCTAATTACATTCCTTCAGCCTAAATATAATATTTTGATTAGTAAAATAGAAGGATGCATCATTTGCCTTGAAGATCTAGGAATGGCAGCAATGTTATTTAAGGAAAATTCGTTTCCCAAAAATCTTCCAAATTTCAGCCTCCGTGAGAGAGTAGCATAACCTCTTTCTCATCCTCTCAGCTTCCCTCAGAAAAAAACTTGACTTGCAGCTATTCTGCAATGCACTGATGATGTGCACAGTAATATGCTGCACAGAAGAAAGCTGAAGAATGAATGTCTTGAGTCTGGACTTCAGGCAGTAAAAAGCCTAAGATCCTGCTGTCAGTTGTAATTAAGATCCTGTGTTGTGTACTTCTTTTTTCCTCTTCTTTACCTTCTTTTCTTTTACACATGGGAAATTAAGTTATAAACAAATATAGAGGAAACAAAGCTATCTGCAAAATTAGGTTGAAGTGACAAAGAGTTTCCATCTAAAAAAGAAGGGAAGGTTGAGTTTTGAGAAGATAATGCTTTTTTGTTTTGTCAAAAAAAGGGTTTTTTCCACTCCAACTACTTGGCAATTTTTTTCCCTTTCCAGAGCTTTTCTTTCTATCATTAAACTGAAAAAAAAACCCCAAACAACCTATAGCTTTTGCACTTTTAATGCTACGAATATATGTATAGATAGCAGCTGAACGAATGAGATTATACCATTTTATGGTCTGAGTATGCTTCATAGTACCTCAACCAAACAATTAGTATTTTTTTAATCAAGCAATATTTTTTTTGGAACAAAGCAACAAGGTCACACTGATGCTATGGCTTTCTGGTTAACTTTATGGACATACCAAAGACCAACACTAACAAGAAGCAGGACAAGAGGCAACGGGCAGAAGTGGATGCACAGGAAGTTCCACCTGAATATGAGGAAGAACTTCTTCACTGTGCAGATGAGTGTGCACTGAAACAGGCTGACCAAAGAAGCTACAAGAACTCATTCCCTAGAGATATTTCAGAAAAGTCTGGATGAAATCCTGGGCCATCAGCTCTAATTTGACACTGCTTGTGAATAGTCAAATATTTATATATTCAGAAAATATATTAAATACCTTGGAATACAACAAGCTCCGTTTTCTGGAGTAATTGTGCGGGAAAACTCAGAACATTGTGATCTCTCAACCTATTTGAGTCAAGCAAATTTATTAAAGCAGAAGTTTAGTAGCAAGAACAAGGCACAAGACTGAAACAGTTTTCAATATTGCAATGGTTCAGTGAAGAACAGAAATACATAGTGAAGAAATTCCTATGGAAATTCTTCTTGCAGTATAAAAATTAAAGAAAAACATCCAAAATGGCCTTAAGAAACAATACAGGAATATGAAGCTGCTAGTACTCTCGTGTTAGGAGTATAGAAATTGTTTTCCAGTCGTTCCTCAGTGATCAGAGGACCTGGGTGCAGCTGGGTTTAATTTCTGAACTATTAATTTGGCACTATAAGCTTAGTTGCATTCAGTAAGATCCCAGATGTGCAATAGTGTGGGTTACACTATGAGTCTGGTCTCATTTATGATAACAGCCTCACCAAAAATATGATTTACCAACTGAACACTGTAAGTCTGGCTGAGTTCAATAGGAACTTTCACTCTCACAGATTCACAAAAAGTACAGTTTATTAAAGCAACAGATTATGGATTCCTGTTAGATTGCCAGAGATAAATTCACTAGACCTAAAAAATATCAGTGTATAGCACTATGTACAAGTATTCCTGGGTACAGCTGGAGGCACAAATCTGACCTGCTTTGGGAAGATGTGAGCAGGCCCATTGACTTATCTGCAAGGTGGTTGTGTCCTGATCCTCTGAAATGGAGGACTTCAAATGCCAATTTATGATTTTGGGAGAAGTAGAGGTGGGACTGTAGTCAAACATCCTGCTCATCCTGCTGCTGTCACGTAAGGCACGGAGAGGGGGACACCAATCTTATATGTAAAAGAGGCATATCAAGAGTTACGAAGAGAGAGATTGCAAAGGCTGTGGGTGTTGTCTGAGAGCAGAACAGAACTGTGACATGTCGGAATCAGTCCCTCTTCCACGTGGCCAATTGCAGCAGTAAGGGTCATCTGGCCTCCACCTGATAACTTATCACCACCATCAATGGGCCATCCTGGGGTAATCCTGTTATCCCATATTTCATGGCGTATCTCATGGAAATCCCCTCACCATCTATCTCATGGCATATCTCACACAGTACCCTACAGAAGCCAAGTACCTTTTTCCAAATATGGGAACAGTGAACCACAGAAAGACATCCTAGTGTAGATGAGAAATTATTATAAGCATAACACTGTCAAGGGATTTTATAAAGGACTATGTAACTAAATGTTGTTAGCATAGCAACAAAAAGTCATACTTTTAGGAAAGAGATGTTATCTCCTAATTTAATCCCAAATCAGACATTTACAATGAAAAAATGTCTGGTATAATGTGATGTTATAGGGTTTTCATGGAACTTTCCACGAACATTCTTGAAAGTGAGAGAAGTGAGCTTCAAAAAGGGACTAGAAAAATGAAGGACAAGAACCATATTTTGATGTGGGGGAAAAAAAGAGGAAGAACCTCTAGTCAGCTGTTAATATCAAGTGTTTTGCTTCAGAAATGGGTACATGGAAAAATAAAAATTAGCAAGAGAATTCTTACAAATGGTTCCATACCACAGAAAACGTAAGAAACGTGTAATCCGAAAATAAAATGTATTCACTTGTGTTGAGAAGAGCAATTTGATATGACTATCATCTAGAATTATATTATATTGCTTTTTGTTAAAGGGGTTTATTATTTAGTATTCTACAAAATGTGGTTTTAATCCTTAAAATGCCAGTAAACACAGATTTTGGCCTACTTTTGAAACTCTAAAATATGACAATCCACCAAAAGTCTTCACAAAAATTCTTTTCTAATACATTTGAGGTACACAACTTCAAATGACAAAAATGTGATTCATTCTGACACCAACCTTTATACCTAAAGGTTTACAGCTTCATTTTTTTAAAAAATCTGTATTAACAGATCATGTATTTATTAGTTGTATTTGAAAGTGAAATATAAAAATTTATCAAAAATAGCCTGTATTATAGGGTGTTACTGTATGATTTAATATCTAATTATATAAAAATAAAAAAGTGGCTATAAACCATTGGATGGAGAAATCTTTTTTTCTTTTCTATTCAGTGATGCAGGATTTTTGGTTTTTAAATAGTCTGTATTTCAGTCACATCAGGAATTTCAGGATAATTCTTTTAAATATCTTCAATGTGTAAATTATCTGCTGCAATTCTAATCTGGTAACAAAATGCAGCTGTACCTCCTTTTGTTGTATTTTATTGTCACTGTTCTTAAGAGGTGAACAGCTTTCCTCAGGTCTCATTGCTGCTTAAAATTCATTCCTTAAATAAGAATCTTTGGCTTTGTTAAAATCAACTCCCACAAGAGTCAGTTCCTGTTTAGAGTAAGGCATTTTAAAATATTCTACAGGATAAAGTTTATTGCTGGAGAAGACATTCTTAAGAAAAAGGGAAGGGAATGGCTCATAGTGACTTCTACAACGTGAGGATTTTGGATAAAGAACATGAGCATTGTTATTTAAATTTAAGGCAGTGTAAAAAATCCCTGCAATACCCTGAGCAGACAAGGCAGAGCAGTTTGACTGCAAGCACATTTTTTCTGGGGCCTTTTTTTGTCACATTAAGTATTGTACTGGAAGTGGACAGGTGACACTTTGCAGCACACCAGAACAGTGATTGTGAATGCATAGAGGTGTGCCCAAGAATGTGAGCACACAGACAAATCTTCACTACCTCTGTGGTGAAGAGGCAAAACTCATTGACTGCAACAGGAAGCAAGTGTCATCCCCCAATAAAAAAGTTAGAGGACTGCTGCTCTGAAGAACTAGACCCAGAGCAAACATTCTGAACAAATCACTGCTAATTACTGTATTATTTTCTCCAGAATGACATTTAAGCAATATGACAAGAATGACAAATATAATTACAATGTGGTCTTAGAAAAATAAGATTTTCCTTGGAGCAAAAAGTTCAAGGCAAGATTTGCACGAGAAGTGGGTGTTAGCTGTCAGAAACAAGTAATGGGGATGGCAAGACATAAACAAGCCCAGAAGGGTATCTCTTGCAATCTCACTTTCTCTTTGCTAACAGAAAACCATACCATTACTCTGAAAAACTTTTATGCCATTAGATTAATGTGTTACTAATCAGAGTGTAGCTAAATGCATCAATAACTTCCTTTATGATGAAAAAATGTCTACTCTCTGATTCCTTCTGAATTTAGTCTTCTAAGGTCCTTTACGCTGGAAAACACTTGTAAATACATTTCTGAAAATGTCTGTGTGGTCTGAACTCAGCAATATTTTTATCCAGATGTTTAGCTTGCTCTGTGCATTCATTTCTTGATGTGAATGGTGGTTCCCTGATCAATACTCAATATAAATGAAGACTAAACAATAAAAGCAGACAAACAGTTGTTTCTTCAACACATCATACAAAAAACTTTTGAAAACTGAAAATGGGGAGCTGTTAATACACCATGTTGTGACAGGGCTTATTACAAAGAATACTACTTCAAAGTGACTCCTAAAGATTGTCATGTGATGCACACCATCTGTTGGTTCTTGTTTGGCTGGGTTTTTTGTCTGATTTAATTACAGCAGAATGAGGCTTTGCTCTGTGAGACTGAACAGGTAGAATTTGTATACAAATGAGAACTTTTCCTGAAGGTTCAAAGAAATGCAGAGAACAGACTAAGCCTTACCACTGTGTTTTACAATGTGGAATACACTAAAGTGAAACAAAAAATCAGTACCACATAAGGATAAATATCTCCAGACAGTTGCTTTCTTTTTTTCCTTCTTTTTCTTATTGTTGCTGCTGCTGACAAATGATGAAAGGAAGTAGAAACCCAACAGAGTAAGAAATATCCATCCTGAAATATCTTCATGACACCTGAGTCTCTCTCAGTAGCCTGAGTAGATATTATTCTTTGCATCCACCTCACAACAGGAATTCACACTGGGAAGATCCTTCTTGCTTTTCTTTAGGGATATTCTAGGGATAGCTTGCCTCATTCATCTGCAAGATCAGGGAAACATCTTTGCACATACTTTTGCATTCGTGCAGGCACATCACTGCACTTGTGTGTCAGGCTGATAAAAAGAAAATATTCTTCATAACATGTGCAAGGAAAATATGACTGATGCAGAGAATTCCAGAGTCCAGGAAAGGAGGAGCAGAGCACACACAAGAGAATTTTGAATGGCTGAATAGTTTGCTGAACCACATGCTATGTGTTGGTGAAATACAGAGCCTTCTTTTCTGGCAACTTTTAATTTAATGCCTTTGAACCCTCTACCACAATGTCATCCTCCTGTCCATAGCAGACTTTTTACCAGCCACTTTCATTTGTCCCCACTGATGCCACACTGAAATTTTTCTGATGCACTTCTCCTCTTTCTCTGCTCAGTCTCAGTCTTACTTTCCGGATCCTAATCCCACCTCAGTGTTCAATTCCCCAGTTTCAGTCAGGTGACCAGCCAACTCCACGTATGGGCCAGAAGTGACAAGTTGTAAGTAGGAGGTGGGATGATGGTACGCTTTGTAGGAGAAGGCCATGAGCTGACATAGGGTGGTGATACAGGCTGGAGTAGGGATACAGGCAAGGGACTGTGGCTGTGGCTCATCTGTTCCAACTGGGCCAGTTGTGAAGAACTGCAGCCCATGGGTGACTCACACAGGACAGGGATGCCCCTGTGTTACCATGACCTGTGGTTGAACCATCCTTGGAAAACTGCAGCCTCTGCCAGAGAAGGAGCAGACCTGAGGCACCATGGCCTGGGAGTCATCGGGACCAGGGCACAGACAGGAGAACAAAGTGTCAGGAAACCAGTAAGTGTAGAGTGGCAGAAAGGAACTACTATGCCCAGCATGGCCAAACAAGATGTCATGTCAAAAAAACACCCAAACACAATTGTGCAAATCACCTCTCTCTCTTCTGCAACCCAACGCCCCCCTAAAATAATTTTGATGGAGAGAGGGTACCCAACAGTGAACACATTGAAAATAGAGCTTATGGAAGGAAGAGGATAAATGCTACATATGTATCTTTTTAATTGTTTTTTATTCTTTTTCTTACTCTCTGAATCAATGATCAGAAATTATTTCCCACTGTCAAGCAGAAAAGTCAAATAAAATTACCTTATTTGAGAATATTTTGCTGGCAATATTTTACAAAGTTTTTGGTGTATTTTGCTTTACTTATTTACAATGTACAAGCATGACATCCACACCTCACCTCATATTCCTAGTCCTTTTGCCTTGCCAGCTCTGTCAAAGTCTCCTTTGCTCAAACTAATCTATTTTCCCAGCCAACATCAGCCTTTGAAGTCGCTGTAAGTCCATGTTCCAGTTCCCTATTTTAACCTGTCTTCCTGAACTCAGACCCCATTTTATCATCCGTGCTTGGTAGACAAAATTTTTATTCAGTCTCTTGGTTCTTGTGTCAATGAGAAGTGTGGAAAAAAGAGAACAAGGAGCAGAGCAAACAACTGGCCAGCTTTGGACCTCAGGCTAACACTGCTTTGACACAAAGATCAGTAATTGCAAGGAGAGTGTTCTTAGAGAATGGCCAATACAAAGAAAATCTTTGAAGAATTAAGCAACAAAGCTCTAAAGAATTACTACTAAGCATCTGCAAGGTATTTAAAATCAAAATGTTAAAGCTTTACTTACAAGAACACAAGGCTGTATCAAATTATTTCAAGGTTTGGGGTAGTGGGTTGGAGGGTCAGGGCAGACTTTTTAAAAATAAACACAAGATAATGATAGTAGTTTGTACTAAAACATCTGAAAAAAAATCAATCCCACATGGTCAAAGTTTGAGAAAGTCAGAAGCAACTGTAAAACCAGCATGTAACAGTAATATAATGCTCAAGCATTATGATCTCTGTTATAAGTTGTACACTTGTCCAGCCTCAAATACCTGTTGCAATAAAATATAGCAAAGCCTTTATTTTTTTTTTTCTTTTTTGCAGCATAGGAGAAAAATGTCAAACTTCTTTGCGCTCTGTGCCAACTGTTGATTTATATAAATTTCCCATGTTATTTATTAGTGCAGTGTAGTGCCAGTATTGGCAGGCTTCTTACTGCTTTTAATCTTGCAGAAAACCTTGCCAAGACAGCCTGACAGTTTCTTCAAGTATGTAATATTATATGTCCTGGCTATTCCAAACTTTAATGATTTTTTTAAGGTAATGACATTATATTTGAAAGATTCTAATAATATATGCGTATGTTCCGATACTTTCACTGTAAGGCTATCAGCTATAAGTTTTACAATACTTATTGTCATATTTATCTTCTTCATTATAGCCAGAGCAGGAGATCCAGAGGCTGGGAATTCAACTCTGCTTAATATCCTTTACATATATTTTTCTGCATCTGCATTAAAATTCTTAAAAACAATGTGTAACTAAACTCCCTTTGTTACTCAACTCCCAGATTTAACATTTTCTGGGATTACTAATCTGTTGTAGTTCTGGGAGGTTTAGTAGCATTTCAAACATTTTCATAGCTTAGTGAGTAAAATATTTACAAGGAAAGCAGCAACCTATTCAGAGGATGTATTTTATTTACAGAGTCATAGAATATTCTGAGCTGGAAGGGACCCACACAAGGATCAGCAAGTTCAACTCCTAAGAGAATGGCCCAGTACAGGTGTCAAACCTGCAACCATGGTATTATTAGCACCATGTTCTGACCAGCTGAGCTAATCTCAGCTGCCACCTTGATTTGTGTGTATTATTAACCATTTCTGCATGAGCTATATTTTTTTTAAATTGCTATTAAAAGTTTTTTGTTGAAATAGTCCATACCAGGACATGCAACATAATGACCAGAATTTTCCTCCACAGTCTTCTGAACTGTCTGCTTTCTCTGTCTTTCTTCATTAGAGAATTTCTACTAGTACTCAAGAGGAATTTTCAACTTGAATGCTCTCACTTGAAACACATTTTACATGTCTCAGGAGCTACAGAGTGTTTCCTTCTGTGATGGTGGGAAAAGCAGCTGGCTTTCCATGTACAAGATTACCAAGTATATTTTACAGGAGTCTATCAGATGTTATGCTGCTTTTTTCCTAGGTCTAAACTCAGAAAACATAATGGGATTTTTTTTAAGTAACATCTTCATAAAATAAAAAAAAAGAATTTCCATGCCAGTGTGCTGTTAGGAGGCTGTTGATATCTGAACCATCAGTGAAAAGACCTCAGTGGCTGAAACAGCAGTTCAATACCAGAATTCAGACAGGCAGCAAGATGCTGCTGCAACACCAGTCTACCATTCAGTTAGTATTTAGGTAGCAAATCCTCTTAAATTGATTGAAAAGGAGGAAATCGATTCCCGCTCTCAGAATATCAAACATCTGTGTGTGAACATTTGTAAAGAATTGGAAGGATACTGCCCAGTTTTCATATCAGGTCCACTTCAGTGAATGACTCAGCATATTTGCCAAACTAGAGCTTTACCCATTACAGTTGATCAAGATTCCCTCAGTAGAAACACAAACTATTTAATTATTGCATACACCCACTTGCAAAATTGCCTATGGATTGTGAGGAATACACATTCCAAAATCCTAACAAGATTTGTCTCGGGAAGACCTTTAGCCATCAAAGGACCTGCGGAGGAAACAAAACTTGCTGAAGCCGCAATTTTATCAAGATGTGTATAATATGTCCCTTCATCACTGGAAGACAAATGCACATTTGAAATGTGATGAATCTAAGTACAATGCAAGCCATTTTTTAACCACTGCTCTGGCAAAATACTATGTGCATAGACAATGTATATTACACATCTGCTGCAGCTGACAGAGAAACAAAAAGATAGTTCATGAATATGTACTACTGGGAAATTTGATTTTTATTCTATTTTGAAATCACAGGCTTGCTGATTCCTTGCCTTCAAGAGATTATTTTGTGATGTGAACTTCCAGCCGCTTCTTAAATCTATCTTAACCTTACTATTCTTAAGAAGCTTACCAAAACTGTACTGTATTTTATGACCCATCTTCACTTATCTCATTTTGAAAAACAGCAAAATCACCTTAAAATAATGCACTGATATGCTTAACCTGAAACATAGTTCCTAGTCTGGTATCAAGGAGATACACTGACTTCCTTTACATCAAGACTTTAAGAGAATAGTGTCAACCAGCTACAAAGTCTTGGTTTTCCTTAGCTGTGAAGAAGCCCTGAAGTTACAAACTCAAAAAATATAAAAAAGGACTTGTAAGTCTGAAGGCAGATTAAATTTCATTTTATACTCACAGAACGGCAATTCTGTCTTTTTTAGCTAGCTCATATTGGTAAGATGCCTGAACATTTGTGATATCTAGAACACAGGGGTATAGACTGTATTTCTTGTGCAATGTAAAGTAGCCAGAAGCCATCAGCTCACCCACAGAAAATAAAAGTTGTTCTTACTCACGTAGGCAGTCCCTTTCAATTAGGGCATGCCAAAGGGAAGGTGACAAACAGGCAAAATAAATCCAGAAAAAAACCTATATTTCATAGGGTTCAGGATGTTTCATATTATTTTAGTAAGGGTATGTTAGTAAGTAAAATAAGTGAATATAATTCTGATGCAATAGCTTTCCTCTTTAAAATGTCAGTTTGGTGGAATCAAAATACACGATAAAATTTTTTAAAAATGTATTTATGAGACCAGAATTTTTTATTTTGACTTAATTGCTTTAGCAACACTAAGAGTACTATTGTAGCAAAAATATTGGAGCAGTAAAATGAAGTAAAAAATTCCAGATTTTTAGGGTCTTACGAAAAATTTAGAATTACATGATTTCAAAATATCTTATCTTGTGAGAAAATTGTTTTTCATGAGCTTTAATTTATGTTTGGAAAAAAGCAAAATCTTCTAAGTTTTGTCTCTCTGCTTCAGCAGGGATTCTCATGTGCGAATATTGACATAAAACCACGTATGTATATGTATATAATTTAGTTTCAAGATGCATTTTATAGTTTGTTTTGAGAAAGACTGAGTGTGTTTGACTGGCAAAAAAGATGATATCTCTACACTGTTAGTAAAAATCAAACAGCCAGCTAGCTTTAGAACCAAAGCATAACCTTGATGGTGCACTAAAGCATATCCTATACCTGCTGTAGTCTGTTTTAGGAATAAAAGAGAAGAGACATTTAAAATACGGGTATGCACATGGTATAATTATTCACATGAATACCTTACCTCCTGCAGAGCATACCTTCAAAAGAAAAAGCACGGGCTTTTCCCTGGAAAAGTGGGGTCTTCAGCAACAGGAATCCCCACAAGCAGAAAATGTAAAAGAGATAAGTTTGTTAGGAATTATTTTCTGAAGTTAATGGGGCTGGATTGTGTTGCATGGTTGTTGTAATGGGGAGTGCAGTGCTTTAAAGTTTATGTAGTCCAGCCTCCCTGCCATGGCCAGGGACATTTTCATTAGATCAGGTTGTTCAAAGCCCCCCCCAATCTTACCTTGAACATTTCAAATGACAGGTCATCCACAGCTTCTCTAGGCAACCTGTTCCAGTGTCTCACCATCCTCATCACAAAAAATATTTCATATGTTCAGTTGAAATCTATTCTCAGTTTAAAACCATTGCCCCTAGTCCTGTCACTACATGCTTTGACAAAAAGTTTCCCTCCATCTTTCTCATAAGCTCTTTTTCTACAATGAAAGGACACAGTAAGGTGTCTCTCGAGCTTTCTCTCCTCCAGGCTAAGCAATCCCAACTCTCTCAGCCTGATCTCATAGGAGAGGTGCTCCAGCCCCCTGATAATATTTTCTGTCCCTTTTTGGACCCATTCTGACATGTCTGTGTCTTTCTGGGTACCCCAGAGCTGGATGCAGCCCTGCAGGTGGGGTCTCAGCAGAGTGGGGCAGAGGGGCAGAATCCCCTCCCTGCCCTGCTGCCCACAGGGCTTTGGATGCAGCCCAGCCCACAGGGGGTTCTGGGCTGCAAATGCACAATGCTAGTTCATATCCAATTTTCCATCAACCAATAACATCCACCCTTCTGCCCAAGGCTGTTCACAATTCATTCATCCCCCAGTCTCTACTGATATTGGGAATTGTCCCAACTCAACTGCAGGATCTTTCACTTGACCTTGCTGAACTTCATGAGATTTGTATGGACCCACTCCTCAGGCCTGTCAGGGTCACTCTGGGTGATGACCCCTCTCTCTAGCAAATTAACTGCACCACTCAGCTTAGTGTCATCTGCAAACTTGCTTAGGGTATACTCAATCCCACTGATGGTATTGATGAAGACACTAAATAGTGCTGAGATCCTTGAAGGACAACACTCTACTGGTTTCCACTTTGACTCTGAGTCATCGACTATAACTCGTGGTCATCCATGCGATTCCTTATATACTTAACAGCCTATCAATACTTAACATCTTAAGCATAACTTAACCCATATACTTAACATCAATCCCAAATTTCTCAAGTTTAGAGGTAAGAATGCTGTGGAGGCAAATTGGCAACTACATCAACAAATTCTTTCAGAGTACTGGGATGTATGCTGTTTTGTCCCATGGACTTTTGTGTGTTCCTCATGTGGCCTTGAACCTGATCCTCTCCTATGATGGAAGGGACTTTTTTCACCAATCCTTGAGGTTCAAGGACTTGAGAGAGGTGGGAAGAGAAATTCCCACTGTAAAATGAGGCAAAAATTCCTTGAGTGCCTCAGGCCTACTCCATGTTGGTGGACACTACTTCTGTATGGCTGGATACATTTTCTTTCATTTTTCTTTTCTGGACAACATACTTGTAAAAGTTCTTTTTTTTGCTTTGCATCCTTTGCCAAATTCAGCTCCAACTGTGTCTTAGCTTTCCCAATCTGATCCCTACACATCTAGATAGCATCCCTATAATCTTCTCAGGAGACATGTTCCTGGTTCCAGTGCCTGCGCATTTCATTCTTACACTTTAGTTGGGTCAGAAGGTCCTTAGTGAGCCATGATAGTATCATTCCATCCTTGTCTGTTTTTTTATGTGTAGGAATCAAGATCTCTTTCACTTTGAGAAAAATGTGCCTAAAGAGCTGTCGTGTCTTTTAATCTCCTTTGTTCCTGAGGGTAGTTTCCTGGGGTGTCCCATCCACCAATTCCTAAAATAACTGAAGGTTTGTTCTCCTAAAATCAGTGTCCTGACTCTACTCATCATTGTGAGTTCCATCAAGGTGTGATCACCAAGCCTGGACCTACATCTCTAATTAGTTCAGCCACATTAGCACACAGCAGGTCTAGTAACACTTGTCCTCTGGTTGGGCTTTCTATCACCTGAAATAAGAAGTGTTCCTCTATGCAAGGATATCCTTGGAGCAAGAGTCTCCTGTTGCTGACAAGCATTCCAATTGAGTGATTCATCCCACCATGTTTCAGCAATAGCAACTAGATCACAGATTTCTGGCTGCACTCTGGGCTTTCAGCTGCTCCTGCTTGTTCTCTATGCTGTGTGTAGAGGCACCTCACTTGGGCTGTTGATCATACTATAAAACATCTAAAGAGAACACTTGGTCATGAAAAAGATGCTAAGGGCAAGATAGGGGTGGAAGAAATGTTTTAGAGCCCTGTAAAGAATAGTAACCATTAAATACTTGATAACAGAGTGTTTTGACACTATATTGTACAAATTCTTGAATGTCTTCTCCAGACAAATATTTTTCATTAACAAACTGCAAGATCTTGGTAATTTTTTTGCATTTTTGCCTTTCTTCTACTTTAATGCAAGGAGAAAGTGAAAAAGGAAAAAATAACCAATTTGCATCAAATGACTCCTTGGGTACTTTTTAGCAGGCATTCCTGTAGTGCCCTCTTGTGATAACTGAGCTGTGGGCTCTTGAAATATTTTTGACAGAAATACAAATTAATAGAAATTGCCAGACTTGTTCAGAGCTGCCAAAAATTTGTCAGGTGTTCAGACTCCCAAAATGACAAGTACCAGCTGCTTCAGAAGAAAATGAAAAGGACTCAGATGGCTTCCATGTCAGAAGGTTCCTCTGAAACTTTGTCAAGGTTAATTCCTGTTAAGGAAATGTAGAAACATTTACTTCAAGTTAAGTCACCATCTTATTTACCTGCAAATTCTCTTACTGGCCACAAAGACTTTGAATTATTTTTTTTTTAAATCTGGTGCTCCTTAACCTCAGGAACACATTCTGTTCCTGAGTCTACCTGCTCATTTCTAAAGAGTTGATTTATTATTTTTTAAATTTCATTGCTGTTTCCATTGTTTTCCTTATGAGAAAGAATGAAGATAATGAGATAATGAAAGAAGAAATGAAATACATAGAGAAGAAAGAAGATATGGACAGTTTAACTTTTTACACAGGTAATCATTTTATTAAAGTGATTTCCAAGCCTTTTTGGATCTTTATTAGCTTTTATTCTCATGTGGTGTGTTGAGATTTCCTCAATCAGGTTAACAAGAGGATCTGACAGTATTCTATATGAAGACATTGTAGGCAGTGTCTTCACTAATAGGTACTCCTAATTATTGGAAATTTGGGGGTTTTTATACATAATAATAATGCTGAGTTTTCTAGTTGTTGTCTGATCACAGGTGACACGGGTATTTCTGTCAAGATAAGGAAATAGCCTTGGAACCAGTTTTATCTTCAAACTGATAACTTTAATTCAAACTCATTGAAAAACAAATGCTGGAGCAAAGTGAAATTGTGAACAGAAAGTGTGTTATCTGTTCCATATGCATCGTGGTGAATTCCTCTAGGAAAAAGACTAGAACATTTTCACTAATCTTTTATTTACTCATATTCAATAGGGATCTATTTTTATTTCTGTTTGGATAAAATATCTTTCATCCACCTCAGTATTCAAATTCTGGACTGTAGATGACTTGGTATTGCAACATTCACCCCAAGTTCATTACATTTCTTATATTCTTCAGCTTATCTTGTTTATTAATCCAAGACAGGCAATTTTTATAGAGATTCTCCATAAAGTTCAAACAAAATGTTCCTCTGAATGTGCCCTGTTCCCTTCCAACTCCACCTATTGATCCTGCCATTCCTTTATTAGACCCTAAATTAAGTAAATGTGATTAGGCTGGAAGAATTTATTTTGGTTTATGGTTTAGAGCTAGAAAATCAGTTAATTACCATTCCATTATATCTATCTTGTGAAATATTCAGTGAATCAATTGCCATCTAAGCTGCATACACATTTTTTTACAGTGTTCTGTATTTCCAGAATATTGCTCCTATTTCAACAGAGTTGTGTATGTGTTCTTTGTGTCTGATCTTTCTGAAAATTATATTTCTTTTTATTTTCTCCTTTTTCCTTTTAGGCTAATGTTATCAATGCATAACAAAAAACTCCATGGAAATTTGTCTGTTATAGGCTACTTGGGTTCAACTCAGTCTTAAGAAAGAAAGATATTTCTATTAACTATGAAAAACAGATTGAAATATGAAATCTGACAGATTTCTTCAAATTCACATCAAGATTTTTACAATAGTTATACATAAAACAATCATGACTTTCTTTTTAAAAGATTTTATTTAGTCACTATTTTTTGGATTTTCTGTTAACAATAGGTGTTTAAAATTTCAGTCAGTCAGCCCACTGATGCTGGAATTAAAAGATGACATTTCAGGCTAAATGCACTTTCTCATTGAAAGAAAAATTGGAAGGAAATTCAGAAAAATATGAGAAACCCATCCAAGTTCATCTAATAAATGACCATTGAAATTATAATGAAAAATTAAACACTATTTTCTCCTCTTACACCAGACCGTTGTCTATTTTTCTTCTACAAGTCACACTAATAACTCCTTACACATAAATACTCTTATTTGACTGTCATACAAAGGCTACTTATTCATTTCACATAAACACACATTATATGTATTGAAGTATAACAATATGAGCTCTTAATGAGCTAAATGCATTATGCAAAGATCTAATACATGAGTCTCCATAAAAATTAATGAAATAAAAGAAATAAAGTAACTAGGCTTTTAATAACACTCATTGCATGTAATTTTGCCTGTTTTGTTAGTGAAATTGACTAGGACTGAAACTACAAAAATAGGTCTGAAGACTTGACCAGGCCGTGGTATCTTTCCTTGCAGGGACCTACTAAGCCAGGGATGAAAAGCAATAACATTTGTCACTTGCTCCCATCAGCAACCTTTCAGTCTGGGCACAGGGCATCGTGGTGACCCCTGGTGAGAGCAAGATGAGGCAATCTATGTGACTGAGTGTTCTGCAGTTCATTTGCTGCTTATGTTTTGTTTCAATCACAAATGCAGTCCTCGTTGCCTGTACCATGATCTCTGATGTGAAAGATGAATTTACGACATGATCTAATTTCTCAAAAAAGTAGAAACTTAGCTCTGATTGTGGGTGTAACGACATGTAGCACCAATGAACAGTGATAGTTCCTCATCAATACTGTCATTTTGACCAGAAAAATTCTTAATTTCCTTTGTGGCTGTGTTTTATTACTGCTACGTATTACATGGGATTCTTTGTGTGGCTTGTAAAGTAACTGTGGGGCAAAATCAAAAAGGTCTCCAATGTTCTTTATATTAAGGCAATTTCTCCCCTGCACATGGACACAATTACCAGTGTGGATTCAGAAGTAAAGTTTTTAACATCCCAAGAATACAAAAAAATCTCTTTCCTTGTTCTTTTGGCCAGGCATGTAATACACACCAAATCTACCACTTACTGCATCAAGTAACGCAGCTCCAATAAAAATGACCCATGTCTTGCATTAAAATTAATTGATAAAGATTATATGTTGGTTTTGTTGGTTTTCTCTTTTCTTTTCTTTTCTTTTTTCTTTTTCTTTTTCTTTTTCTTTTTCTTTTTTCTTTTTCCTTTTCTTTTTTCCTTTTCTTTTTCTTTTTCTTTTTTCTTTTTCCTTTTCTTTTTTCCTTTTCTTTTTCTTTTTCTTTTTTCCGTTTTCTTTTTATTTTCTGACCAGTCCTCTATTCTGCCCCAAAAGAAAATAACTAGGAATATTCTGCAAATTTTTCCCCTCTAATTCTCAGACTGAAAACCTTCCATTGTCATTTAGCTACAGTAAGGAAGATGAGGCTGAATGCCATGGGGACTTTTCTTTGCAAGGAAAGAATTTGGAGAGGCAAAGCACTTTAACTCTGAAATGATAAGCAGGGGAAATGGCTGGGAGCAATAATAAGATTGTATTGCTGCAATACAATCTTAATAGGCAGGGCAGGACATCTTTGAAGCATGTCATTTTAAAATGGTCTTCATTTTAAGGGAAAGAGGTTTAGTGCCTGGCTAAGTGCGGATATACATAGAAGGTGTAGAAATGGGACCTGAATCAGATATATTACAACTTTCTGTACTATGTCACAGGAGCAGTAAAATATCTTTACATGTAAATGCTTTGGGGATTACTTATTTTATGTAAAAATCCAACCACCTTTGCTGCAGTAGACTTACTACAGAGAAATCAAAATAGCTAGGTAGAGTAGGAATTGGATTAACTTATCAGGTTTTTCAGTTCAAAGTACCAGTGCAGTTCAGATAAAGACAGCCACAAAATTAGAAATGGTACTGTGGTTATGAAAGTAGAATAATCTCATACATGAAATAGAGTGTCTGGCATAACAAAAAATTAAACACTGTTGTCTTCATGATGGACATGACACCAAAGTGCAATTAAGCAACTAGCCTAGACTTACAAGTAATTTGTCCAGGAGGTAAAAATGCTTAGTAGCTGGTATGAACAGTGTGGTTTGGATTTGTGTTTTTTAAAGCAGAATTTCTTTCTAGCTAAGAATATTGGATTGTGTGACATTCACCAATGGAATAATGACCATGTAGGTCATTCAGAGAAAAACACTCCAGACAATCAACTTTGTTTATCATTGGTTCCCATGAAGTACAATGGAATTCTTGTAGAATGAGAAAAGAATAAAATTTAGCAACTGAAAAACTGTGTCCTTATAGGTATGGAGAGATCCCTGGCCCTATGGAGTTTCTAATTTGAAGCAATGTAATGTCTTAGAAAATTATTTTGTAATGATAAGCAAATGACTGGGGAGACAAAACCGGTATTTAAACCCAGATTTTATTTACTTCCCTTTTTTTTTTTTTTCATTGGAAGTCAGGGATTTTCTGAAAGGGAATTGCACCCAATGTTCTGTCATGGCACTATCATTATTCCTCACACTTAATACTTTTTCAATTATTGAAAATATAAGTTGATAATCTTTCATTTCATTCATTCTCATTGTTTGCCACATTCACTTGCCCAAAATTAGGTTATTGATTAGATCTGTGATGGAAGGAGCTGTTTCCAATATATTGATATAACCCCCAAACATTAACATTTTATTCTGATACTTAAAACCTCTTACCGTACTCTGGGAAATTTTGACAGATATCGTAAATAAACTATGTTGCCAATGAAATTCATTAAGGCCCAGTCAAGCTACTGAAAATTTAGATGAGATAGAATTTAATATTTCTCCTTTCCCTATTCCCTTCATTAATCATAGAACTATCTGGCTGGTAATTTGAGGACAAAGACTTTTTATTTTTAATGCCAAAGTAGTGTCGCTGTGGAACCGCTAGCCACGTGCAAGAACCAGGCTGAATCAGGTGAGGCGTAATTCTGATTTTATTATTTAATTCTAAAACTTATATAGACTTTTGAAAATTCCTTTGGATTGGGTCAATTCAAAACCTCCCCCTAGGCCGATAGGCCAGGTTGAACTGTCCATCATTCCAGAGACAGTTTCAATAACATCCAAACCTTATCTTTATTTACAAAACACAGGGAGAAGAAGAGAAAAATTCCCATGGGAAAGAGTCTGTGCTGTCACAAAGTACAGGTTGAAAATTTATGGGATTTTAAAAATCTGAGTCCAAATTAATTTAATTAATCTGCATTAGACTTCATCATGAAGTAGAAAAGATTTCACTCAGACAAAGTCAGTCTGCCAGTGAGGGAGTGTTTCTACCTTCCCAAAATATGATGACCTCTTTAAAAAAACAGTAAAAAACTCTTTCAAGATGTAGATTATAAAAGAGATTTTATAGTCCGATTAGGGAAACGGTTTTCTTGGAGCCCAGACAGGAAGGCCTATTGTGACCGGCATGTGCAAAAATGGATAAGATACACAAAGTATTGAATGGGTGTTTTCCAGAGCACCATAAGCTATCCGATGGCCTGTCCATTGAGGATCCATGAAAACAGGGGTCACAGGCAGGAGAAATCCTGACACCTCTTGGAAAGCCAGCTGTGGAAAGGAGAGAAGAAAATCTCGGACCTATCAATGACAAAGTGCTCAGGAAAGGTTGCTTACCATCTAAAATTATTAACAGATTTTAATCTGACACATAGAATCATAGAATGGTTTGGGTTGGAAGGGACCTTAAAGATAACACAGTTCCAATTCCCTGCTGTGGGCAGGGACATCTTCCATGAGACCAGGTTGCTCACAGCCCATCCAGCCTGGCCTTGAACTCTTGCAGGGGTGAGGCATCCACAACTCCAGGTAATCTGTTCCAAGGCCTCATCACCCTCACAGGGAAGAATTTCTTATTAATATCTAATTTAAACCTGCCCTCTTTCAGTTTGAAGCCATTCCCCCTTGTACTATCACTGCATGATACCCTTGATAAAATTCCCTCTCCATCTTTCTTGGGGCCTCCTTTAGGAACTGGAAAGTTCTCCCCAGAGCCTTCTCTTCCCTGAGCTGAGGAGTCCCAACTCCCTCTCACCTCTCTCTATAGTGGTGCTTCAGCCCTCTGATGATCTTCATTACCCTCCTCTGGACTTGCTCCAACAGGTCCAAGTCCTTATGTCAGGGTCCAAGAGCTGAAACCCCACTGAAGGTGGAGTCTCACAGATCTTGGACACTTTTTCATAATAATGGATATAAAAAAATCCTGCCTGACAATCACTGTAGTGACTGTTGAGTTTTATAACAGTTGTGTCATTTATCTTTACTAACTCTTTTACAGTCTTCATGTGTAATGCATTTAAGACACAGTGAGGAGAGAGGAGGTCACAGTCAGAATACAGAAGTAGGGAAATATCATTTATTTTGCATAACATCCTCAACACTTTGGAGCATAAAACATTTAGAATCAGAAAATTCTCTTTTGCCTGCACAATTAAAACATTTCAGAGAACTTTCTGAGCACATGTGTTCAAAATACTTATAAGAAAAAAACACAGGCTAAGCAGAATGACCTAGAGAGTTCTTAGCATGATGGCTGTTGGAAATCTGAACAAAAATGTGAGCCTTTCCAGTTTTTATGCTGCTTTTCCCAAGCTCCAAGTCACACTGCAGTGGCTGAGAGTTTGTATGTCAGTTTGGTCTATGTTGCTAGAAAGGAAGTTGATCAGTTGCCACAGGACAAATTTCATCCTTTTGATTCACACTTCTATCCAGGCTAATCCACCTGAACCAGATGAATTCAGAAAAATAGAGTGATGAGGGAAAGAAAATTTCTTCATATTTTATCAAAAGCATATCCCAATCTGTTAGAGGCTTTCTATTGACATCAATAGATTTCAATGTTTGAACACAGTGAAAAAGAAATATGCTAGAAACAATAATTCATAAATTCAAAGCCATTTCAAGTCTCCTAGTCCTTACTTCAGCACATCAAATTTTTAAGAAGTCCTTGGCAAAGAGTTCAGAAACTATTCAATATTTTGAGACATACATTCTTAAACTTTATGGAAACCAGAACTCATGCAGAAAATATAAGTTTTACCCTGTATGGTTGGCATTGTTTTATCATTGTACAGAACTTTCTGATGTTTCAGTGTGAAAGATGTTCTTTGCAGTATCATCGTATTAGTAGAGTAACTTCCATCCCTTATCAAAATAGGGATCATTGGAAGGACATTCTCATAATCATGATGCGCAGCCATGTCATCATTTTCCTGTTCATTCTTACTTTCCCCTCCCTAATTATGAAGTAGAATAGCAGCCATATCCTCTATTAAGTCTTTAAATTCTCTGCTCTTTAGTTCTATGACATGGACACAAATGACATTGGGTACAAAGCTTCATTCTCTCCCCAGATGATCATTAAATTATATAGGCCTTAAGAAAGGAAAAAAAAAAAAAAAGAAATCAGTTCTTTATCTGTCATAGCTTTTATTTTTACAAACACTTAGAATTCCTGTATCTCGTTATCGCATTAGAAAAGAAACACCAGCAGCCTGTAGAAACTTCTGGCAAAGCACTTCTTTGACATTAAATAGTTATTTAATATCATTGCCATAGCCTCACTTTTCATGATCTGCCTTCTGTTCCCACAGCATTCTCTGGTTATAATGGACAAAATGTTCTCTTTGAGATCAGAAGGAATGTGAAAAGGTTATAAAAACCTTCACTTGGCCACCTTTAGCAAATCACTTTCTTGTCAAAATGACTACGCATAGGAAAAGAAATCCATACAGACGTCCTGGGATATGAGCAGCAAGTAAAAACAGTGGAGGTGTTCATAGGCCTAAATCACTACCCTGAAGACCATAATCAAGTTTTCTTCTCCAGCACAATAACATTCTATTACAGGATACTAAAAAAGGCTCTACAAGTAGCTGAATTATGTAAGCTTAAAAGTAAATGATCGTGCAGGGCTTTTGTTATCCTAGTTAATGTGGACTACTCAGAACCTTTTGAAAAAAAGTCAATGCTGGATAAATATAAATCTTCTTTCAGTGTTTTTAATGGCAGTCAATAGATAAAGGACGAGCAGCTACACACTGGGTGCTCTCAAAGATATCCTAATTTTCCGTTGAATGTTTTAGTGATGAAATATTTTATTCATGGAGTTTCCTTCATGAGAACTTGTAGAGCTAGAATAAAAAATATCTTTTAAGAAAAAGGAAAGCTTAAATATAAATTTCATTGTATTTAAGTCTAAGAAAGTAAGAATGATCTAATCACGTACCTGCCTAACATTCTACTAAAGAATGTTTTATACTGTATTGCCAATGGGACTTGACTGTTTCTCTTGGTCCTTTGGAATATTTACATTCATTGTCAAGATTTAATCAATCAAAATATAATACCTTCAAAATTAAAGAAAAATAGCAGGTATTATATTTTTTTCTGCAAAGTACAAAGATCCTGAAATATTTCTACAGCAAAACCAAGTTAACCTACTCTTTACTGAAAGGATGGACAACCAGACACAGTAAATTAGGAAGGTAATCTAATTATTGAGGAATTGGTTTGGAAATAAAGCCACAAAGGTTCATTTTGTAATACATTTTATTGGGGTTTTTTTGTGTGTGTATGTGTGTGAGAGAGAGACTGATTTTTTTATGATTTCTAACTTCCATCAGTGCAGATTTCCAAAACTAGATAAATACTTTCATACTTTCAGTTCTTTGCAGAGTCATCCACAGGCTCTACCCATTTCCCCTGCTTTACTCACAAATTTAAAATAAAGCTGTGGCATTGCTTAGCAGTGAAAATTAAGTATCAAACACTTAAAATTAAATATCATTTTCAAAAAAACCCCAAAAAGATATTTTAATAGCTTCTATTGTATTCACAGCATTCTAATAAATCGCTCTTTTTGACTTCAGGTTTTCTTCATCTTCAGTATTATATCAGGTCTATTATTTAAAATTTTCCATTAAAAATCATGGAACTTCATTTAAAAATAAGGTTTCTAATAAAGAAACTTTAAAACTCAAGGAAAACAAATAAGGTAGGGTGGCGAGCTGATAATGCATGATGCAAAAAGAAAAAGGAAAGGAAAGCGCTGTCAACACCAAGCTAAAAATAATCATAAGAACAGCCAAATAATTTATGAGATTTCATCTTGTAAACAGGTTTTGACAAGCTTTGGCTTTTCTTTTTTCTTTTGGCTGCTCTTTTTGCCTTTTAAGTTTTTTTCAGACATTCTTAGATCCTGTTTTCAAGATTTTCCCTTGAAATTGAACCAATTCAGCCTAACATTAGCTACATGTTACATTCAAACTAACATTAGTTAAATAACGTTCAAAAAAGTCACTGTGGATGACTCTTTCTCAATTCGTTCATATCATGAAAAGGATAATTAGAATTGCTAGAAAGTGAGGAATAAAGAACAACATTAAAAGCATAACCATCTTAGCAATTGCAGCCTATTGTCTCGAAAACTGCACAGTGCATCTACCATCTCAAAAAGATATTGTGGAACAAAGAAAAGGGGCAAAGAAGACCACAAAATAATTCATAATTAATAATTAATATCACCTTATGGTGATATGTTAAAGAGACCATGGCCTTTCAGTTTAAATCCAAGGTAACTGCACCGGTCCATGACAGATGTTGAGTTGCAAGACAATATTAATAAGAAAATATTCTTTATTGTTATTTCTAATAGAAAAATTAGATGGTGTTACATACAATTAGGTGACAGTCAAGGGGAGTTTGATTTTGGCCACACAATGTATAATGAGTTTGAACTTGTAAGAGGACACTTTGAATATACATATTGATTAAAAATTAATAAAAATTCATAGAAGACATCTGTGAATAAAAGCTGCATCAGAATTAATGATATGGTGAAAATCATCAGAAGCAGAAACCTGTCAGGGAGCAGATCATGCTGTAGCTCCTTCATTCTTTTAATCATTACCCAAGCAACTATTGTAGGCCACCATCAGAAAAAAAACAGAACTAGATGTCTCAGATTCTCTTCATTTTGGATTAATGAGGACAACTATGTTCATCTGTGTGTATACATCCCTGTCTTGATTATTTTCCTCATTCTGCTTCGAAGTATAACTGAATCTATTCCTGTCTGGGTTATGAATGCTTTGACACAGAGAAGTAAATCAAGCCTGCCTCACTAACTCTGGTTACAACAGTGCTATTACTTTTCTGCTTTTTGGCAAGATTCAACTTGACCCACTTAAAGCTATGTGCAATGTATGACAGCTTAGAAGAGCATTTTAAATTGCACAGTATTAACTATTCATGACAGATGTGGAAGTCTTACTCGATGTGGAAGCAAGCAATAGCTCCAATTCATCCATTTTCTCAACAGAAAGGTCAGGAAAATAAACGAATAAGCAAATAGTGAAATAAAAGGGCAGAAAAGTATGTCTTTAAACACATTTCTACTAGTGTCTGCCTGGATGTAGTTATCATTTCTACTGTTATCTGAAATCTACAGATTTTGTCAAAAGACAAATAGAAGCAGGCTTACTCTTTGTTTTTGAACCTGTTTCAGAGCAATAAATTGAAAATAATAAGAAGCAGGGAAACAAACAGGTGACATTTAAGACTTTCTTAACTCGCATTTGCCTCCTATGAAGGAGATAAGCTCTCTTCCTACACTGAGATGGGTTTGGGTAGAAGTACGTCAAATAATCCTAACCAGCAGTGAGAGGAAGCCCACTTGCTAGATAGCATCAGGTGTTCTTGGCAGTACCTATAAAATGGGTTTGAGTTTGTGCTGGCTATGAAAATATTGAAGACATCTTCAATTCAGTACATGGAATTTATGCATCCCTCTCTTTTTTTACAGGTGAAAAACATGTCGGTGTATCACACAAAACTTCACTTAGAGAATAAAAAAGATGTTTTTAAATTTTTTTTTTTTAAACTCTTAAGGAAAACATTCATGTTCTCAAAATGAAGACTTTTGTGGTTTGTACTTCTTTTTGTTTTCTACCCCACAATATTTTAAAAATAGAACGGTTTCATCCTGCCCTGAAAATGCCTTATATTTCATTCTGCAGATACTGTTATTGAGCGCTTAGATGGATGTTTACCTTGCAACATTTCTTAATTGAAAATAATGCTTTGCTGCAATTAAACTATCTTTTCATGGGGAAGAAAAACAAGTGGATATTTAGTTCTAGAAAGCACTCATAATCAGATATGAGAGCAAAAATATCCAGTCCTCATCCTCCTATCATGTCTTCCTTCAAGGCAATAATTTATCAAAATCCACTGTTGCACAATGAAGATGTGTGTTATGAGATACATAATTATTCATACTTTGTATATTTACAGGACTTTATATACCTACCTTTTTGCTGAACTGGTGATGGTCTGACAACAGAAAGACATGTTAGCCTATACTCTCAGTTTACAAGTAACATGAAAACTCAGCAATGGGAGGAGAAAACTGACATTTTGTTATCTTTTTCCTTGCCTTTCTTTTTTTAATGTCTTTTTTTTTTTGCTTCTGTGATTTTTTTGTTTGATTTTTTTTTAAAATTGATATCATACAATAGCAATACTAATGCTAATAAAGCAGTTTTGAAGAAAACTTCTGGGAGTAATTTTTATACCTTGCGTGGGAACCTACTGGCTTACGTCACCTCCTCATAATGGGCTCAGAACGTAGTACCAGTGGGCATTAGAGTAGAGACAATACTTTTCATCCTTTTTTCTTCCCACATTTTTATAAACTGAACAGCAAGGAGGAAATTAGCCACAAAGTTCACTACCTTCCACCTAACTCTCTAACCAGCCATTTTCCTGCCAAATGCAATGTCACCAATTATTGTAGGCATAATCCCCTTTTGGTTCTCATTTAGTAATCGATGTATCTTTGAATAATGCTGAAATAAAGGGTCAATTGATTTACTCCCTATCAGAACTTTAGTAATTGGAACAGTGTGCACATTTTAATTATCCATGTTGTTTCTAATTTAATTTAAAAAAATTTTAAACATATAATAAATTTTTAATGCTCTTGAAATATAGGCTGTAAAAACAGGTAGGGAAACAAAGATGGCTGTTCCAACTCCAATCTTTTAAACACTGTTACATCTCTTGGGAGAAAGAAGAAAAAAACTGTTTTACATGATTAGTTAACAATGATATTCTTAATTTCAAACTTCTGAGATTTTTATCTGTGGAGAATATCTGATCAAATATTCAGAGAGCTTCTTGTTTGTTATTTCTGGACAGAGGGAACTGCAATAGTAAAAGGTGTAGAGTAAGGCATGACTCTCCATCGCAGTATCACTGCCTCACTGTACTGGATAAAAAAATGCAGCATTTGATTTAATTTAGTGGTGCAGTGTATTGAATCTGTTATTACTGTTTGCAGTGGCAGCAACATTTGCCAACTTAACCTACAGAAAGTACTGTGCAGAGAAGAACTATTATTTTGCTTCACACTGATCTTCTCCTACACTTGTTCCTGCTCCCACACTGAATAATTGGTAGCAAAATGCCATCTACTTTATAAGAAAAAATTAAAAAAAAAAAAAAATCAAAAATACCCCCACAGAAACAAAACCCAAAAAACCCCCACCCAAAACCAACCAATCAACCAAAAAACCCAAAAAACAAACAAAAAAATCCCCTAGTTACTCATGGCAGGCTTTTTTTTTTTAAAGAAAACATCATTCATCTAATATTTAAAAGCTATCAATACATAAAATATCTGTGTATTGTGCCACTAAGCAACAGGAAAAAAATCCTATATTTTTCCTTTTTCTTTCACCTGAGCAGTAGACCTCTCAGAGTATTTTTTTCCCTTCGTGGCTTCCACAGCTGAGAAAATATTGGAGATACCTTTTGTATGTTCCTTCACAGTTGCCAAGACTCTGAATCATACCAATAGGAAGATCTTTATATGTCACCACAGGAGTTTCCACTGACAAAAATATTCCCCAAAGAAGTATCTCTTCCTGATGATATGTGCAAAAACCCTGGAGAATTTCGCAAGCGTTTTATCCTCTATAATCATGGAAATCAAAAAATAAAATTTGAATGAGATCTCTCCATCCATGTAGTCTAGAAAACCATTTAAAATAATTATGTACAAACTGATCCTTCAAAAGATACTTAATTTATATCTTTGGATCAACACAACTACTACTACTGTAAGTGTTAGATACTCAAATTAACATAGATGTTCATGGAGAAAATCTATGAACTAAAGCAATTATTGCATAAAGTATTACCAATAGTATAAATTCAAGGGATGTAAAAAAGAGCATTTGAGCATTAACTCAGAGGCAAGTATTTGCAAAAATAGGTCAGGAAGCATAAATTCCACACTTTATTTAGAAATTATTTTTAAAATAAGCTCTGGAATAGTCTTCTTCCCTTGTGAGTCCCCAACTGACAGGGCTGCAAATAATTTTAGCTATTGCTGAGGATGACAGATGAGCTGAATCTGTGTTGAGAGAGGCAGTAAAAGAATGTCGAAGGCGAGGAAGCAAGGAGGCTTCTGCTCTCTGATACTTCTGAAAGATGCTGAAAACACCAACTTTTAAAAACTGTTCACAGACAGGCATTAAAAAACAGCTCCCATACTATCCAAGAAAAAACACATTTGCATATGTGTGTGTGTATATACGCATATACATCGCTATGAAATAAATGTATTTCGATTTTCATTTTGCAAGGAATACTTAATATTTGAACAAAAAACCAAACCCATACCAAAACCAGATTCAAATACGTTGTCCTTTTTGTGACTTCTTTCAATATGTGATTCATTTACATTACCAGTAACTGTCACAAAGTTTAGTTTTGTATGCAGAAGATAAATCTGTTGAGGAATGAGAGTGGTTTTTTGTACTCTTGGAAAAGTTGGATTTTCATTAGAAACAAACCAATCCAAAAACATAAAATAGAGAGATTTGGTATTCTGATCAATGTTTTATCCTATAGCAAAACATTTGAATTAGGATTTTTTCAGAGACAAAATTTCAACATTCTTCAAAACAAGTTTTTAAAACTAGTTTAATTTTCTTTCAACTAATTTTAGGTTTGTCTGAATATCAGGTGACTTAAATACTTTACATTATATGCTCTACCTTTTCCTCTTTTTCGTCATGAATGACTTAAAATACACTTTAGGACTCCAAATACTAAAAGTGATTTTCACAACAAACTTGTTAAATCTGTTTCTAATTAGTTTGAGACTTTTAAAATCTTGTAGGCTGCCAGGTGTGAGCATATTCAGGAAAGACAGAATTATAAACTGTGTTGAAAACACTTGGATAATTTTTGTCTGCTGTTTTATTCCATGTAATCTGTATGTTTTCCAAAGTGTGTATATGACCGAAAAGATTGGTTGTTAAAAACTTGAACAGTTCTTTACTATGTCAAGGCACAACACGAATTGGGTTGGTTTTTTTTTTTATGAGAGCACATTGTTTAATAACATTTAAAGAACAGATGAAACATACTCTAGTAATTATCTTTTCATGGCATATATCGATATAAATTATGGATAGTTCTACCAGGTAATCACACCACCAGAGATCTGTAAGCTTTCCTTAGTGTTTCCATCAATGCATCTTTGCAATAATAAAAACACTAATCTTGATCTGATTAAGACAGTTATAAACAGAAAGTCATTTCATACTCTTCCTAAAGGATAGGAGAATGATTTGTCCGTGTACCATGTGGTTGATTTGCTGTCTGCAGGATCCTATAAAACAATATTTGATTATCCTAATTGAAGCAAGAGAAACTTTATATAATTAAAAAAAAAAAACCAGTAAGAAGGAAAAAGTAAGAGATTTTAAATGAGAAATACTCATTTGCTTTTATCAGGATAAATCAAGCTATCAACAGATCTTGTGCCCAGTATATTAAAATTTCTGCATGACATTTCATTTACAGCCTGTATTGCTTGTCTCTAGAAAGATAGAGTCTAAAAGGAAACCCATTTTTCCCAAGCATATAATATAACAACAGTAATCAGGTAATACTCTAAATTTAAACTCAGATATAACTAATCAGAACAGTTCATTATCCCCGAAAGTGTTTGGCCTGTCCTATACATGAAGGTGAAAGAATTTTAAAAGATGTTAAGGATTAATCATTTAAAATTTGATTAATAGAAAGCACACAAACATCACTGAAGAACTAAAAGTTAGTAATAATTCTAAAATAGGGAAGTTTCTGTTGACTTACTGTAAAACCAACTTTTATTTTTTTTTTTTCAGTCAGTGCAACAGTACCACTTTAGATTTCTTTTCTTTGGGTTTTTTTGTACACTCACACACTCAGAAACAATTCCAAGTTACACAGGTTGAATATATGATTGGTTGGACATGTTGATTTTGGAGGTCCTTTCCAACCTTAATGATTGTATGGTCTGATCACACTGCAAAAGGAAGTAGAAAACCTTTCATTTCACAGAAAAGGTGAAGAATTATCTATATTCCACCAGAAAATCTCAGATACTGTTTGTGCAGAGATTAAGTGAATTTACATGTAAAGACATTCTCTAAAGAATAATGTACATCTATATAAAAAAATACAAGATGATATGATAGCAACTTTCAGATCATCCTCTAGCCATTGATTTTTTTCAGTGTAGGAGAACAGTTTTGTTTCCCCAAAGTACACCATGCTTCTACCCCCCTCCCTCCCCCCCCGTTACAATAAGTTGTCAAGGCTAAGTAGGTAAATTGTCAAGGCTTAGTATGTAAAAGAAAAATATTCTTTATTAAATCTCAATATGCTGTCAGGTTATGATTGTGTTTCCTTAATAGAGGAGGAAATTGTTCTTTCGCTAGCTAATAATAATAGAAAAGGAATAATCTAAATATGAAAACACATAGCAAGGTAATGGAAAAGTAGTTGATTTAAAGTCATCTGTGCTCAGCCATTACAAAATAATTGTAAACCTGAAGGAACAAGCTCTCTTCTCAGAATTCTCAGCTTTTCTGCCCTATTCCTAATGTTCATCTCTGCAGCTGCTATTAAAGTCTGTACTTGTATAGCAAGCTTAAAAAGAGAATCATTAAATAAAATTATTAACCGTGATTCTAACAGACACACATAGGCAAAAATGAAGCCCAAACAGCTCAAATAATTCAACGATCCAAACACCAGAAGACAGCATGAGTCACCTGACTGTCTGGGACTGCTCCTATAGTTAAGAGGACAGGTGCTTTCAGAAGTTCTGTCCTACTTTCCAAAAGGTGAAGGCAGGAGAGGCAGGTGGGCTCTCAGAGTTGCTCAAACGAGCTCAGAAGCTTTCAAACCACTATCTGTCCACAGGTATTCTCCTACCTACTGTTACTAGGGCATAATGTAAATTTCTTTTGTGCAGTTCTTGCAAGAAACAGAGTGTTTAAAAAACCAATATGACAGAGAATGCAAGACTGAAGGTAGAGTCATGTAAAAGAAAACTACATGAGGAGAAAGCAAGAAAGGAACTTAGACACAATAATGTATAATGGCAAATTTAATCATTTATACATATGTAAAGTTGCCACTTTAAAACCCCTTGATGGTCACTAAGAACTGTGTATCTTGCAACTAATTATTAAAAATACTGAACACATTAAATGGCTCTTTTATTTTGGTTACAGCTTTACCCAAAACTTTTTAGAGACCGGGACACTTTCCTGCTACAGAAAAATAAATCCATGAACCAAGTGACAACTCCCTGTCTAGGATAAAGAATATACATTTCAATTGAGAGATGAAATACAGCACAGAAATTTATTTGGGTAGGACAAGCAGGGCAGAAGTGTCTCCTTGCCTCTCTGCAGGGCCCCACAGCACCATCCACAGAAAGGCATTACAGCTCTCTGTGACACAACTTGCACCTACTTTTCACCTCAAGATTCAGGCAACTAAATCAAATAACTGAGGCTGCATTAGCTGACTCAGGAATTCAAAGACCATTCCCAGTTGGGAAACTTCACCAGCACATCACTTATGCCCTCCTGTTGTGGGGATGCATTGGTCAGTCACATTGGTAAGAGGTAACATGCTACCTATACATACACTCCTATGTAAATAATAACACAATAGAAGCCTGGTTGCAATCTCTGTAAAAAATGCAACTATAAATCTTTTGTATTTCTCCTATGGAGTTAAATTCAAAGCAACCTCAAAGTTTTTCACTGCGTTGTCTTGAGCCTATTGATGTGACACTCAGCTACACAGCATGAGTTATAATAATAGACACACTAACAAGTAAAAGATAAAAAAGAGACTATTTTCATCACTGAACCAAAGCCTGTTGTTTAATAAGTGAATTTTAGGTAATAATGATAAAAAATTTGCAGCTCTATCCTCTAAAACAGCATGTGTCAAAAATGCAGAATTTTTTAAAAGTTTTTATGACATATCCTAGGACTTCACTGCTTTGATCACAAAGTTAATAAGTGCTCAGATCCTTAAAGGGAGGAATAAAAAATAATAGCCATAAGAATTAGAGGTGAATTTGGAAAAGGACTTCTGCCAGCAAGCATTGCTCTGTTCTTTTTGAAATCTTCTTTGAATATTTCTTTGAAAGCAATTCCTGAAGTTTTGCCATCTTTGGATGTTCATTTCTTACACTTCAAAATATTCAATGCTTGAAATACCTGAGGGAAACCAAACCAAACCAAACCAAACCAAACCAAACCAAACCAAACCAATCTCCCTCTCCACCCCCCAATAAAACCCAAACCCCAACACATTGAATCATAGAATTAGGTTGGAAAAGCCCTTTGAGCTCAGGTAATCCAATTGTTGACTTTGCACTGTCCAGTCAAGCACAAAACCATGTCCCTAATTGCTGCATTTACACCTCTTATTTAAATACCTCCAGATATGGTGACTACATCACTTCTCTTGTCAACAGGTTCTGATGCTTGACAAACACTTCCATGAAATTTTTTTCTTAAAATCCAGTCTAATCCTCCCCTGGAGCAACTGGAGGCTGTTATGCGATTTTAACACTAGAAAAACCCGTACCATTACATACCTATTTTTACAAGTTTTACTCTCAGTCTTCTGGAACATATTTTGGGCACTTCCAGTTGGCTGTCTCAGTCTTTCTTCAAAAAAGCAAGACTGGCATTTAGCATCTTGTCTTTTCCAGGAGGAATGTGATATTCATGGGGGATGCAGAGTATTCCTTCTCACTCATGGGTCTGCTTGAGGATGTTTTTACACATTTGCTTTTCCACAGACTTCTCCTGTCCCCCCACTCTCAGAGAAGAGGTGACAGCTTCCCCACAGCCCCCCAGTACTTCCAGAGGCTGTTTGCCTGGCTGGAGTTGCTAGGGTCTGCCATCCCTTTTCCTGGTGTCATTCCCAGGGCTGGGGCTCAGAAAGGCTGGGCAGTGGGAAACCCAGTTCAGGACAAGGGCAGCCCAGACACACCTGGGACCCAATACAGCCTGCCAAGAGCTACTGGAAAACCATATTTACTCAGTTGCTACACATCTGGAAGTTACTTTAGGCTTGTGCCTTCTTGACCTCCTCTTTTTGTCCACTTCCACCTGCTGAAATTTAGAAATTTAGAATTGAGCATAATACTTGGGATTTCTATAATCTGTATCTCATTCCGCTGTTTGATTAGATCAAACACCCTCTGGTTCTTCACCCTCCTGTGCTAAAAAGGTGAAGGCAATGCCTCTTACTGCTGCAACAGGTTTGACTAAGCTTCTGATCATATATTCAGCTCTACAGAGCAATTAGAGAATCTCAAAATGGCTAAAAACAATGAGTCAGAGATCCTTGCCACAATTTGAGTGATATTTTCCCCCCTGAATAAATGAAAAAATGAAGGAAATAAAGAAATTGCCTCCCAGAGGCATGTTTTCAGACTTTCATTAAGGAACTTTCAGATGTAAGATTCCCATTCCCAGGGAAACAAAAAGCTGATCATATTTGGTACTACACTGTAAACATTTAAGACATTTTTGCAAGACACACATTTTACATACCTGCATGTTCAAATAAAAGATGAAAAGACGCTATTTGCCAAAATCAAGTGGAGCTCAAAATACTGACTTTTAATAATCTAAAAAGTTTTGTAATAAAAATCAAACTGATTTATTTTTCTGTTAGACTTTAAATTTTCCCATCATATTTGACTAGACTGAAGGGAGTGAATAAAAATTAATTCTGAAGCAAATAAACAAAAAATCAACACAAAACTCCTGGGATACAAAGTGAAAATTGCAATGGAAATATAGTAGTAGGACTTGCAGATAAATAATGAAATAATATTGACAAGACATATGTTCATAAAAATAATTTTACTGAGTGTAAAACAAAAAAATAAGATTCAATGACAGAAAAAAAGATCAGTTTCTGATAGTAAGTGGTGTATATATTACATTTCTAATAGTGCTTTTCTTTATTTTCTATGTGCACTCTAGGGAGTCTTGTGATCCTGTTCTTCCAGAGTTTTTATTTGCATAATTAAATCCTTAACATATAATTTGTCAAGTGCCAAATTATGTTATATAAGGCTCCAAAATCCCTATTCTTTCTCCTCCCTTGACATAGTTGTTAGTTCTATTGTACCAATACTGAATACCTAAAATGTTTTCATTAAAGCATGTTTAGACTGAACTTTCAGAGTGTCTAGCTACATCCTTAAGGAAAAACGTTCTGGGATGACTTTCTCTGGCAATGGCAAAGCTGAAGGCAAATGCAGCAGGTGTTCAAGATGAAAGTGAGTGCATAGGTATTGCATTAGTTCACATGCTTGTGTGTAAATGTGTACGTGGGCTCATCATTTCCATAAATACACATTACAAGCATAACCATCTGTCCCCAAAGGAGACTTTGTGCACCTGCAGTGACCTATCACTTGCCCAGTTTCACAATGTTGTAGATGTCTCACATACCTGAGCATTAAGAATACAGTTTTCTTTCAGGACAACCATGTCACCCCTGTCAAATACATTGACCAATCTCACTTCATTCAGTTTTCCTCAGGTTGTTGCTGGTGTAGGGAAAGTACCACTCACTGAAGAAGTTAGTCACAGAAATCATCAGCTCCTTTTGGACAAAATTATAAGAGCAAAGCACTTAGTTGAAGCTAATTATATAGGTTCTTTCTCAGGCAGAAAAAGAGAAGTGGGATGACATTTGCTCTAGAGGGACATATCTTCCTCCTTCATTGCCTGCAAAGAGACCTGATACAACTACTTAGGTTAAATACTTCCATTTTTGACAGTTAAATTCAAGTGAGATGAATTCCACATTGACTACCAAATTCTGTTGAAAATCTAACCTAAGTAATTTATCTAAGGTCATATACAAACGGTAACATATTTAATTGAATCCTATTTTCTTAAATTCATGACCAGTGTTCTAATTATTATCCTATTCTCTGTGTGACAAGTGACAGAGTAAAAAGGTTTTATGGTTTTTAATGTGTGTTTGGATTGAGTTGGGGATGTCGGGCATTAGAGCAGCTCATAAACCATCATCTACCATATGTCAACAGTCAAATACTATATTTATCACCTCCTTATTTGGCTTTTATTAGTGTCAATGGAGACAGTAAGAGACAGCCATAGACTACTGGAATAATGTGAAAAAACTTGGTCTCAACAAACATTTAGCTGTCTTCTAGAGACAAGATGGTCCAGTAAGTGTTCCTTAATTTACCATGAGTTTGTAATTTGTGTATGTTCTATCAACCTTATCAAGGTGAAGGGAGGTTTAAAGTTTCCTAATTATTTATGGAAACTAATTATTAGATAACCTGTCTAATAAAAAAAAAGCAAGTGGTATATCTTTGGACAGGAAGGACCTAAAGTGTAGGACTGAGAATTCAAAAGAACAATCAAAACTGTAAAAGGGTAAGAAAGATTTCTTAGCATTTTTTTAAAATATACTAGCAGCAAAAGAATTTAAACCTAATGTAGGTTAAGAATTACTTGCAGGGGAAGTGTGAAAATGGTAAAAACCAGTTGAAAAATTATTTAAAAAAATTCCATAAGGAAATATTTTCTAAACCGTGTGAAATTCATATTCCAAGAGAATTTAAGTTAGGGAAAGATTAGGAAACAATCTAATCATCACCTTGCAGAGCTTTTTCAATTTGAAAGGGTGTATAAATTTGAGAACACTTGAGAGTTTCAAACCACTTTTTCCTGGAAAACATTTTCACATTTTTGCCTTTTAATTTTGGTTCGGGATTTTTTCTTTTAAAACTCAGAAAGATTTCTGGACAGATTCATTAAAAGGTGATAAGATCCTAAAAGGAAATGCATCTATTTATTACAAGCTGTCTACAGTTTCTGTACAAAACCTGGCTAATAATTAATTTTTAGGAAATTCTGAATATTTTTTTAAGAAATATGATAATAACTAAAGTTCTTTAAACAATAAAATCTCATTAAAACTTATCTTAAGCAAAAAATTTTATTAGAAACATCCACATTTTTAAAGTTGAAATTTAACATGTACCAGATCAGAAATATCTTTTATATTGAGGTATCCCCTATGTAAAGCAAACTTGTAAAAGTGGAAATACTGTTTTTATCTTGAAAAGTCCAAGGTTGAACTTTTAAGTACCAAATAATTTGGGGTTTTTCTTCAATAAAGTCCCGTTAGAATTGGAGTATTTTTCTAAGCATCCCTTCTCCAAAGTAATACTTGGCAAAGTTTCCTGGCAGTAACAGAAAAAAATATATTGATATTTCTAAGCCAGCTCCAGAAGAGTTCTTACATATAGGTCACATTTCTTCAAACAATTATCTCTGTCACATTTGTAAATTATGTAAATCAGATAAAGAATAGGAGATTTAGGAGTCTAGAAGAATAGGAGTATCATAATGATCTTAAAGAAAAAATGTTTTCCCCCCTCATGGCATATTAGATTCCAAATTATTGTATTCTTGTGACTTCATGACATACTTTACTTGCAAGAGTCACAACGTAAAACAAATCACACAAAATGATTGCTATTACTATTATTGTTATAGTATTAAATTTCCATTATATGGTAGAAATACTAAAATCTCTTAAAAAAATACAAATATAGCTTCAAAGAAGTCTGATATTTCCTGCAAGCACAGCAGCTTCAGTAAGTGACATTAAGAGAAAACAAACAAATTAGTAGTATGACTGTTCCAATCCCACAGTGTTTAAATGCCTGGATTCGGATATGAAGTTGTGCAAATAACAAAATTAAAATGACATAAACCCAAAAGCAACAAAAAAAGCAGACAACCCACACATGTAAACTTTTAATGAGAAAATCCAACAAGATCTATTATTGAGGCCTGCTCAGGGGAGGTCACACAATAAATAATCATCTTGAAGACACAGTATGTTCTCTAAAGCTTATTGCTTTGTTTGAATTTTGCATTATTGCTATAAATTTAGTGAAAGAACTGCAAAGGGTTATATAACATGTACATGTTTTAGTAAAGATCAGGAGCCCCTCAACCAACACTGTGCACAATGCTTATTTCACATATTCATGAGTCATTTTCTTCTGATGCCTTGAGGATTTTCTCCATGGATATACCCTTCTAAAGATGTTAATCCTTGTTTTCACTGAAAAAAAAAGGATAATTGCAAGTTTCTCAGTTTCCTTAAAACAAAAAATTGTTGCTTTTAGATGACAGAACACACTGTTTAAAAACATACACTTCCTGGAATTTTCCTTGATCCTATATCAAAATCCAGTTCAATCATTTGTTTACTGGTATCTTCTGCACTCATTTGGATCATTTGAACAGTTTGCCAGTCCAACCAGAGCACCGAGGAAAAGAATCTGTAATGATACAAAGAGGGATAAAAATATCAGTGCTCAAAGGCAATCTTAAAAAAAAAAGTGAAGCACTGCTAAAGGCTCTGTGAAATGTGTTTGAGAAAAATATTGAGAGATACATAATTAAATACTCCATATGCACTTCAGAACATACACATTTATACAGAATAGATCCTCACTTCTGAAAACTAATTGAAAATATGTGTAAGCAGATATCTTTTATTACTGAAACATCAGTTGCTATGTTTACCTTCTTTCCCTATTCTCCCATTAAATCTAAGCCAATGGAACATCAAACACAGTAACCCAGACAGTGACTCATCAACTCTTAGAGCACATTTTTATTTCTTTATAAAAATCAGTAAGGTATGAGATAGCATTGGTATGGTAGACTACCTCAAACAGAGGTTTTATCCCTATTTAAAATGGAATACCATTAACAGGCTAATAAAAAATGACCTGAGTTTACAAATATATTTATACAAAGATATTTATACAAACATAGTATGTTTCTGGTTTGGGAAAATGTGGGGTTTTTTAATATTTTTGTAGATTTGAATACTAACAGTTTTTACTGCCTCACTAACAGAAAATGTTAAGGAAATTTAAACTCGACTCAGCCTGCATCCAGCTGTGGTCTTTCCTTCTCATTTGTCACCACTAGCAACCCAGTGAAGGTGGATGACTAAATCAAATCCCCACACACTTGCAGGATTTTATGACATGGTATTCTGAATTTCATGGAAAGATTGCATTGCAAATTCAAACTATTCTGATAAATGCAATTCATTTTTTTAAAATATTTGTAATGCAAACTGACATGAAAATACGTTTTCATTCGATTTGAAGAAAATTTTTAACACCCTCACAAAAAAAAAAAAACCAGCCAAGCAAAAACAAGCAAACAAACAAACAAACAAAAACCCCAACCAAAACCTAAAAAGAAAGTTTTAACTTCCTTCTATCCTTCAACAAGAGAAAATATTTCATCAAGCAAACAAACAAACCCTCAAAACACACAAAAATTAATTATTTAATTAAGTTAAATACCTGATAGCATACTGCTCTAGAAAATCTGGGAGGCATCAAATACTTTAGTGGCACAGAATCTCTCAGGACAGGATTTTTGCTGTCTAGACTCATGTCATCCTCCGGGAATATCTGTAATTGACATAAGTCCTCTGTGTATCATGCACCAAGGAAAAATATGGGTAGACAACAGGAATGCTTCAGTTTTCCTGTCTTTTTTGTGCACATCTGGAATAAAAGGATACTTTTCTGCCTTTTCTCTAAGCTTTAAAAAGCAATGTTTAGGGTTCACTGCCCTGTTTAAATTAGTATGGTTTTTTTCCTTGAGAAAACATCTAGAGACAAGTAGAAATATATATTTTTAAGAAAATTAAATCATATTTTTGTCTAAATTTGCCTCAGAAAGCCTTGTTTATTTTGGCTAAATGCAATGTATGAAATTATTTCAATAAAAATAAAAAAGAGTAAAAGAGTCTACTATGCCTTATGAGGATTGCAGTTTGATTAGCTTTGCTTTCACTTTCCTCTTCAGGCCAAAGTCTCAAATTTTATTCTATTTCCCAAAGGCTGCTCTCAGATTTTCTCCTGGAATGAAGGTTGTGGTGAATTATCAGAAGCATACACCGTAGGAAGTGTTGTCCAGGTTGGGCAATGAGCCGGAGGAAAAAACAGTACGTGAAGGCAACTTAATCGAAATTCTGATGGAAACCTACGCAATTCAAAATGCACTTATTTGAAAAACTATTTTCATTTGAAGTCTTTTGTTCCATGCAATACCAGCAATAAGATATTTTCTGAAGTCAACAAGTACTAATTAAAACTTTCATTGTATTAAACCCAAAATTTTCTGCAAAAATCCTATTCCCAATTTTGATGGGAATTCTTTACTGGCCTAATATGGTATGCACTGATGTTGACTTTAAAAATGAAGGAAATTAACTTATCTAGAAGCAAATTTTAGTTAGGTGTGTGACAAAGAATTCATAGTACAAGAAAAGAAAAACAAAAAACACGAAAGAAAAAACTGGAAGAAAAGAACAGCAATGTGGGATGTTATACAGCAATAATAATAACATAAAATTATAGATGCTTGGTTTTTTGGTTGTTTGTTTTTGTTTTTTATTTTTTTTTGTTTGTTGTTCACAGACAGCCTGAGATCAGATAGTTTTGAATCATAGAATCATAAAATCATAGAATCATTTCATTTGGAAAGGATCTTTAAGATCATTGAGTCCAGCCAATAACCCAGCACTGTCAAGTCCACCACTTAACCATGTGCCGTATCTACTGATCTTTTAAGTACCTTCAGTTATGATGATTCCAGCAATTATCTGGGCAGCCTGTTCCTATGTTTGACAGTCCTTTTGGTGAAAATTTTTTTTCTAATATCCAATCTGAACCTTCCTTGGCACAATTTGCTCATTCATGTTAAGATTGAATAAGACAGGACTGTAATAATTTTTAAACATTCTACACTATTCAGATTGTTTAGAAAGTCCATGTTCTTCACTGGTGTTTTCCTACCTTTTATTTTTATTATTTTTTAAATTTTATTTTAGAAAACAGAGATTTCTACACTGCTGGAAAGACAATGTTTAGTTGCTTCTAATTTTCCAAAACTTAAAAACTAATCTAGGATGCACTTTAAAATATTACTTACTACAGCATCAGAAATTAAAGTCCTCTCATATAGACTGGATGTGGAGTTTTTCACCTTCCAGTAAACCATAAAAAACCACGTCTGCTTTGATTTATTTTTTGTGTTATAATTTAATGGTTTGTAAATACACATAAGAAATATTATATAGAGAAAAGCAAAGATTATTAATACATATTAATACAATATGTTATGAATTTAGCAGCTGCCTATTGAAATTGTCAGCTTCATTTCAAAATGCCATTTTCTGGGATGTTTAAAAGTGAAACATGTGTGACTCTGGTATAAAATTCACTGTTGTTGAAGTATAGAGGCTCACAGATGAAAACATTTTAACAACTGGAATAACTGTCGAGTGTCTGCTTTATTTTCAGTTCTGTGTCTCTTATTCTTAACAGCTATTTTAAACCAACATTGGATATTTTCTTTTCCTAGTAATTTTATTGAAAATTTTTAGAAGAACATAAAGATAGAAATTCCCTTTAGTTCTGAGATAAATTAATTTTTTTTTGTTTAATTCAATTGTTTTGCTGCCACAAGAGTAGCTTTTTATGAAGTGCTCCATGTAAAATTGCATTCTTTTTATTTTTAAACCTTTCAAATGCTTCTCAATTCCTTCTCATTGTTAGCAGTTTCTTACAAGTTTCTAATACTCATTTTAAATTGCAGTTGGCAATGAGCCCTTTAAAAAATGTACTTTTTTATAAGAACATAAGGAAATACAACTTGATAAAAGTTCAGTGATTTAAGGTGATAATTTCCTAAAAGTGATTCATAGTACATAAAGTAATGACAAAGGCTAAGATGAGGTATTTCTCTGCTTTACTGGTCTCATAGCCTTGCTGGAACAGGACTGGTTGCTTAAATTTCAAAGTGCCTTGGTATTTTACGTATTTACATATGTAGACCTGGGCCAAATGCCCACTTTTGTAAGGTTTAACCTTAGAAATCACTGAAAGTGTCTCATATGACATGAAAAGTTTAGGATCATTTGTTTTAAATAAAAGATTGCTTTGAGTGAACTAACTGACAAAGGAAAAGAGAGCTGGATGTCTAATTCAGTGGAAAATAAAAGATACATCATTTTGAAATTTCTTCCCAGCATCCTTGAACAAGGAATTTATGGCACTGCAGGAGATCACACTCCAAGACTGCCTTTTGAGGAGGGGTGACATGATTACTGACACACAGCTTAATCCAATTTTCAATGAGATCCTGAAGGGCCTAACAGAAGGAAGCATGATGCTCCTGATTTTAATCAGGATTGTAACCGGAAAGTGGCACTTTCACAAGGGAAATGGACATGAACACCCAAGGTTAGGATCAGGATGCTCTCCTGGGTTTCTCTGGAAGGACAAAAAACTCAGTGACTGTAGTCACACAGTTGGTGTGCTGTGTGCCTGGTGTTTCTTGGAAAGCAATGAGAGCTGCTGCTGCTGATGCTCTCACAGAGGACTCTGAAAGTATTCAAATTGCAGCAAATGCTCCAACACACTTTGGGAGACTGCAATAAACAAAAACAGCTAGAGGATAATAAATATTGCTGACACTCACTGTGGATCAACAATCCTGCTGTCACTTCTCTGGCTGCCACCCCTGTCCTTTTGCTGTGGACTTGAAGACCCAAAACCAGTTGCCCATTGACTACAGAAAGTCAGAGACAGCAAAGCTCAAGAGAACAACGGAGGCTCCCTTCGCTACAAGTAAGGGGTCATGGAAGTGGTGGTCAGGAAGAAGAACATTCTTGTATCTATTGTTCAGCACCAGCTCCTGTGGGAGGCCACATTTATAATGCAATGTCTTCATCAAGCTCTGAGCTGCAAGTTGAGAAAATGGAGTGGGCACCACATTGCCTGAGAAATGTTCCAGCGTGGACATGAGCAGAAACTCCAGGAAACCCAGAAGCCTGAGTCCCTCATTGTAATTACTGAGAAGTTAATGCTCTCATCAGAGTTCTTATTGCATAAATCAAATACCCCTTTGGATTAATTTCATGAAAACACAAACTAGGGGTTGACAAGATCCTTTCTAGCATAATGCTCAATTTTTTTCCCCATTTTAGATACCGACAAATATAGACAATTTTAAATCAGAAAGGCAAATACAAATTTTGCAACCATAACTGACTGAAGAGTTTTTTCAGCTTCCAATTCCTATTTATCACTTGCATTGCAAATGACATTACACACTCTCAGTTCAGTACTTGACCTAGTCTAGCCAAATTTGAATATGTTTTCCCCTTAATCTTTTGCAATGCATGAATACAGGTTGACATGAATTTTAATTCATAATTTTGGAACTTGCTCATGCTGCTGAGAAATATGAAAATAAATGCCAGCTTCTTGCAGAGGCACTTTATCAGCAGCGATAAATAAAGTAATGCTTCAAGCTTTATTTGAAGTTATTGTTTGAATGCATATGATATACATTCACTTTCTGTTTTCCATATTTATAGAGGTATAAATCCTGTATCAAATACAAAGCTTTCTCCAGGGCTCAAAGTCCAGCACCTATTTGTGTTAATGGAAAAGTCTCTCTTGACTTAATTAATACTAGTTAGGAAAAACAGTGATTGCTGAGGTCATGTTCATCTTTGTATATCTATGTACATTAAGTTATTTACCATTTTCACGGTAAAATTAAGAACACACATAATTTCCATAGAAGGAAAACCAAGCTCACTCATTGTTCATGATGCTACTGTATATGCAGAAGCCCATCTCAGTATCAGAATAACACGCAGCTCTAAAATCTTGTGTGTCAATTGTGCACACAAACACCCCCCCCACTTAAACCCATCCAAGAAATTTCTTTAGTTCAGACTTTTTTGTGAAGCAATGTAACCCTACTCAGTTTTCAACTCTATTTATTTAACAGAAAGGCCCCAAATTCAGTTTCATTATGAAACCTATTCATAAGGGGAAAAAATTGGTCTGAAAAGAATACTGAATTTACTTTTTTTCAATTATCAAAGTTAAAAAAAAAAAAGTTCTTAAACTTTTTTCATTTGCTTTAAAAATATCAGTTCTTTATAGGTTGTTCCTCCATAGTCCATGAACTGGTTTTCCCTGAAGTTATAAAGGTATTTTTCATTTGCTAAAGCCTGCCAACCAAGAAAATGTTCCTACAAGAAATTCTTATGAGGCTAAGGATGAACAAGTGTTCAAGCATAGGTTGAATAAGCCCAGATCATGAATTTAAATGAAAGCATTTTTTGATGCTTCTAAACTAACCCTCTGAGATCTGCTGGACAGTTGTGAGACTTTTTTTTTCCAAACAAAATAGAATATTTGAGTCCAGAGAAATAAAAGCTGATGTCCCTTAAATTCAGTTGTACATGCTTATTTGTATTTGTATCACTCACTTTGTATAACTCATACCCTCCAATGATTGAATGAGACATAAGATACTATATTTCCTTTTAAAATCTCTCCAGAATCAAGTTTAATTTGAATTAATTACACTTTAAATTTGCTAGAATACAGATATTTTTAAACAGTACAAGATTATTTTCTTTTCCAGTGTTTTCCTTCAAAGTTGGAATAAATTTTTCTTTAAAAATTTAATTTAGACTCTTATATTAATTATACAGTTGTAAACAAAATGCAAATTTTTATATGTAGACATTGCAAAGGTTTAGGCTTTATGGCACAACTTAAATTCTGATTTTGGATTGTCATTGAATACTTAATAGCAGCACATGGAACAAACTCTTCTTGCCAGACTGCAGGGCTGATTACTGCTGCCTCCAAAAGTCTTAACATTGCCAACAAAAATTCCTGATTGGATATAAAAAAGGAATAAAGAATACAGACTTGAGAACTATTGTGTGTAAGAGATGCCAGGTATGAATACCAACAAATGACATCTACTGGAGTATTGAGAAAGATTTTTAGAAATATGCTAAAAAAAAAAAGATATAAACAGTATGCAATCTATCATTTATAAAGTATGGTTTCTTATCATTTACTGTTGTAGCCATAACTATTGCAGTAGACTAAATGAGCCAGCCCTCTTAGCTGCCTACCAAGTAAGCAAGACTTTTTGAGGCCAGCAGTGTGATGAACAGAGGCATTAAGTTTGACATTAAGAATTTTTGGTGTCTCATCTATTTCATGTTGTTAATGAAGCTTAGAGGAAAAGAGTTTTCATATACTTCTGGATTCTGCCTTATAGAATGGTACAATCACAGAAAAAGGGGAATAAAGGGGCCTAAATAATGGGCCTAAAGGGGCCTGAAGAACTCAGAATGTGCTCTCAAAACTGTGAAAAATGAAAACCATGAAAACTAAAATAGCCTTCCTGAGGTTGTCTGGTCCAATCACTAGTTATATTTTTAAAATCTCAGAGTACATGGATCTCATAATCACTTTGGATAATACAATACAAACATCCATGGTGACAAAGTTTTCACTTGTATTTAGTTGAAATTCCTAGTAAAATTCTGAATTAATTTTTATCTTCCCATTAGACAGCATGAATACAGCAATTAGGTCGTCCTTTGTCTTGAGAATGGAAAAACAACTATTTTAGCCACTGCACATATGCTGTGTGCTCCAGCCCTCTAACAATCTTAGTGGTCCTCCAAATGACTTGTTCCAGTATGTCCACATCTTTCTTGTAATGAGAAGCCCAAAACTGGACACAGTACAGTGTTGGCACCCTGATCCTATTGTTAAATGACCTTAGTCCATCCCAGCTGCAAGAACTTCACCTTTGCTTTGTTCAGCTTCTCAGGGTTTTTTTCAGCCTCCTGGACAACCCCTGAGCAGAAGGTCCTCCCCCTCTCTTTGGCACTGCTCACAGACTGGCTAAGTGGGCATTCTGCCTCCTATCTTAATATCTGAGGGACACCACTTGTCACAAACTGCCAGTCGGATGTTGTGCTAGTGACCTGACCCTTTAAACCTGATGGTCCAGTCCCTTTTCCACACACCTTACTGTCCACTTATCCAGTGACTCCAATTTGGCTGTAAGAATGCTGTGGGAGACCTTGCTGATGGTCTTGACAAAGTCAAGACATATGTGTTAAGTTTGTGTGCCCAGGTTTTGATAACAGGGGGGCTACAGGTGTGCTTTCTCTGAGAAGCTGCCAGAAGCTTCCCCCATGTCCAGCAGAGCCAAGGCCAGATGGTTCCAGGACAGACCCACTGCTGAGCCAATCAGGAATGATAGCATCACATCTGTGATAACATATTTAAGAAAAAAATTATTGGACAGCTGTAACTGTGGCCAGAGAAGAGAGGAGTGCAAATATGCGAGAGGAGCAGGCCTGCAGATACCCAGGGCAGAAAGAGGCTCAGGAGCTGCTCTAGGTGCTGAAGCTGAGATTCCCCTGCATCCCATGGTGAGACCATGGTTAAGCAGCTGTGCCCTGCAGCGAATGGAGCTCCATGGAGGAGCAGAAATCCACCTGCAGTCTGTGGAAAAGATGCACACCAGAGCAGGTGGATGCCTGAGAGGAGTCTTGTGACCCCATGAAAAGCCCATGATGGAACAGGCTCCTGGTAGGGATCTGCAGACCATGGAGAGAGGAGCCCACGCTGGAGCAGCTTTGTTGGCAGGACTTGTGACCCCAGGGGGTACTCACTCTGAAGCAGCCTGTGCTTGGAGGACTGATCCCATGGAAGTGACCCATGCTGCAGCAGTTCATGAAGAACAACAGCCTGTGTGATGGACTCACGCTGGAGAAGTTTGTGGAGAACTGTCTCCCATGAGAGGGACCCCACGGTGGAGCAGTGGAATGACTCCTCTCACTGAGCAGCAGCAGAAACCATGGGTGGTGAACTGACCATAAGCCCCATTCCTATCTCCCTGCACTACTGGGGGAAGGAAGTAGAGCCTGGGAAGGGGGACAGCTGGGGAGAAGGTGTTTTTAAGATTTGTTTTATTTCTCATTATCCTGCTCTGATTTTGTTAGTAATAAAGTCAATCAATATCCCCATTGAGTCTGTTTTGCCCATGACAGTATTTGGTGAGTGATCTCTCTCTGTCCTTATCTCAACTCACGAACCTTTTATCTTATTTTCTCTCCCCTGTCCAGCTGCAGAAGTGAGCAGTAGAGCAGCTTTGGTGGGTGCCTAGCATCCAGCCAGGGTCAACCCACTGCAAGATGTGACATCCTGTGCTGTGCCCTTGTCCACAAAACCAGTCACCTCACTAAAAGAGGCAACTGGATTGTCCAGACACAATTAACTTTTGGTAAATCCACCTGGCAGTACTCAGACACCTTCTTGTCCTTCCTTTGTCTGGAGATACACTGACAAAAATGTGGCCAGCTATGAGATGTTAAGTACCAGCAGTTATGAGCAAAGATACACATCTCTTTTACACTGCTGGTGACATGGCATTCAAAAATGTTAATTTTATCCTTTTTTTGTGGTAGAGAGGATCAAATGATTTATCCGATATTTAACATTCAGCATGCAGAATTGATGATGGGTGCTGAGGCTGAGAAAGTCAAATAATCCAATTAGCAACTCCATTCTAAATGTACAATTAAATACTACTAAATTAATTTTTCTTGATCAGAATTTCTCAGAACTTCTCACCTCCTTCTGACAATACAAAATGGAAAAATTGTAATAAAGTCAGACTTTCTAATATCTCTCTAGAAAGTGCTGTACCAATTTTTTCATACCTTAAAGCAGGATAAATTGTTATAGTGGGTTGGTTTTTGTTTTTTTAGAAACTATGCCTTGCCAGTCTTTGGTGATTTATCTCTTCAATATATAATTTTAATGGAAAAATGCCACATATTTATAAGTATCTGTATGTGTCTACTTATTTAATTCTATGATAGGACATATAGGTACTGGCAATGGAACATGGTCAGCCTTTAGATAAGATCCAAGAGGCGCAGATGGATTGCAACAGCACAACCTTATTCACAGAAATAGGAAAGGAAAGAAAAGCATATGATAATATTTTGGCTGCAAAGATTTTGCAGGCATCATGGAAATAACTCTGCATCTCATTCATATCATTAAGCCTTGGCTATTACATCAATCAGACTATTTTTCAAACAATTAAAACGTGTTTTGAGTGTATTACTCAACCTTATTGCACCAAATAAAGCTGCCTAAAACATGTAAACAATCATGCTCTTTATTATTAGCAAACCAGATTCCATCCACAATAGTTTTCATGTGTGATGTGTTGTACACAACCATACTGTTTTACCCAGAATCCTTACAAATTATGAACTAAATACAGCCTGACTCGATCACCACATAAAATGCTTTGAAAGAAAACAGTGCAGTATACAGGGGTTTACTTTGCAGGTGCTGCTTATCCTCCTGAGCTTCACTATATTTATTGGAAGATTTAAGAATCAACAGCCTAAAGCAACTTGAAAAATTATTTAAATGATCTCTCTACATATATCCAGGAAAATGCCACTCTCTGCTACATATCATGGAGCAGACTGAGGTCTCTGCTTCCAGCACACAGAACATCTCTGTTCTGAGGGTATCCCAGGTCTCCTTCAGCCTTTCCTCTAATCTTTGCTGAGTCTTCAGGCTTGGTATGGTAACATTGTCAAATTTACCTGACATTTTTCAAGAGAATATTTCTGTTATTTTTAATTGATGGAATCACCTTATTTGCATTAGGTAAGTGTTAAGCATGGGAGTTACAATGTTAGAATTATAATGTTACACATTTTGTAACCTGTTTTGGCCCTTCTTACACACAGTTATATGGTAGGAAACTTGGTCTTCAGGAAAAGTGTTTTGTTCATGACTTCATGAGAGCCAGGCTTTCTGCCCTAGGGCTTTTTTCTTAATGGATTTATTTTGCATTATTATGACCTGAATTATTTATAGTGTCTCCTAATAATTGTCAAAATAATTGCTTTCGAAGTAGCTATGAGACATAGTGACTATACTGTTAAATCTGAGATACTGATGCAAATAGATAGTCTAAATGTAACCTCTAGGGTACGTTTACCTAATTAGAAGAGAGTTGACACCAGGACTTTGCCCTTGTGCCAATCTGTTCCTGAGTATGGCATTGTCAGGTTTTTCTTCAGAATGCTCTGGGGAAGCGTCAGAGCAGCTGTAAATGCCAAGTCTTTGCCAGTAAAATGAGAAAAAAAAATGTTGGAAATGTGTAGTGTCCTTACATCAAGAGTAACTAACAACTGTTAAAACAGCTGAAATTTTTGTGAATGTGAGACCAAGGAATAAACAGAAGAAATAATGGTTAAATTATTAAGACACATACAATAGAAAATTTTGGCAGAATGAATCCTTCTTTTTAATCTTCTTTATTTTCTTTCTTTTTAAAATTTTTTTAACCACATTGATGAGAAGATTTAGTGTTGCCAACCAAAAAAGACTGCTAGGAGTTTAGAGTTTGTTTTGACAAGAAGTGGAGACACTTTAAGAATTTGCTATCTGTTGAAGAGAACTAAACCTGTTAATCTCTCCTGTGCCCTGCTTTATCACCTCATCTATCACTTGCATTCTCATCTTCTATCCACGAGTTTTTTTTCCATTCTTGCAACTAAATCTTCCCTTTCCAAAGAAAAGTTTCTTCATGATCTATGGATTCTGTTGTGGTTTAACCCCAGACAGCAGCTAAGCCCCACACAGCCACTCGCTCACTCCTCCCCTCAGCAGGTGCGGGAAAGGGAATTGGAAGGGTAAAAGTGACAAAACTTTGTGGGTTGAAATAACAACAGTTAAATAATTTAAATAAATCAATCAATCTACATATTATCACAGAATATTTGAGGTTGGAAGGGACCTCTGGAGACCAACTAGTCCAATCCCCCTACTGAAGCAGGTTGATCTAGAGCAGGTTGCACAGGGCAGTGACCACTCAGGTTTGGAATATCTCCAGAGAAGGCTCTGGGCAGCCTGTTCAAATGTTCTCTCATCCTCTAAGCAAAGAAGTTTTCCTTATATTTGGATGGGATTTCCTGCGGTTAAGTTTGTGCCTCTTGCCCCTTGTCCAGTCACTGGGCACCACTGAAAAAATGTGGGCCTGTCCTCTTGACACCTGCCCTTAAGATATTTGTAGGCATTATTAAAATCCCTCCCAGAAATTAACTCTATCCTAGCTGAAATCATGGCAAAAGGTCAGTTAGAGATGCCACTGGCTAAGAAAAGCTTGTTTCAGACAAACAACTTCTATTGAAAAGGTAGAAAATAATCACTGTGTACTTTATTACCAAGGGATTTTGTTTTTCTAAGAATAAGAAGATCAGAGTGGGGAAGGAAGGGGAGGAGGAGTGCAAAAAACAGGATCAAGAAGATGAAAGAGTGAATGATTTATCTCAGTTCACTAAAAGGAGAGTCATTTCTGAATTATCCTAAACCATCAAAGAAGTAGGATGTTAAAGGTATCTATCAATACTGTCAGGTCAAAGACAAATAGGACAAGGAAGAAAAAGTCATTCCATTGTTAGAAGTGTGGTTTCTTCCACACTGTTATCTTCAAAGAAATATATTTCCATTATGCTAATTTACATTTGGCTTACTGTAATACAGTGGATGTTAGGAAAGTACCTGCATTTTTGGATATCACTTTTGAATATTGCTACTTGCCCACTTCAAAAAAAAAAAAAAACCAAAAAAAACCACCACTCTTTCCAAACTCTTCTATGATTGTGCTTTAAACCAAGTAACGGTCAAAGAAAGAGTCATTCCTCCCCTCATGAGACAGAAAACGAGAAATTATCTTCAAAGATGACTCAGAACCCTGTGCTACAGTCCTTAACTGCAGCATGAAGTAAAATTCACTGAGCACTTTAAGTGATAAAAGGCAATCTCCTAAAGCAATTCAGCACATGGATAACTTCCCCAGGTTATATATTGTTTCTTTTTGAAACTGTTAGAGAAAAATCAAGGCAAAATGCTGAATATGTTTTAGGTTGGTCTCTCTTGCTCCAGAATGTTAGAAGATTTAGTTTATCTAAAGTAAAACTAAGCCTCTAAAAGAAACTGATAGAAATATTAAGAAGAAACCAGAATTAATTTTAAGCTATATGAATTAAAACAAACTTATTTTTAAAGAATACATACTGTTGAAGGTAGAGCTGAAAAGCAACTGGAATACAACTATATTTCTTTGTTAAGGGTTATAAAAAAAGAGAGACAAAAGACTGGCTCAGATTACAGTAAGTTTTCCATGCAAAAAAGTAAGAAAAATAAAAGAAGAGATCTAACATTATGCTCTGGCTGTCTGAGATTTTATAGGCACCTTATTTCCAAGATGAAAAGTGTTATTTTTGTGTTCAGGATCTATTCCTGAGTTGAGGTGAAATTCTATCTTCAAAAAGAAAATAAAACAAAACAGAACAACAAAAACTTATCAAACATGCAATTTTGTGCTTAAATACATCTGTATACATATGGAATGCTTTTATAGCACTTCTTTGTTACCTGAGATAGCCTTGCTGGAAGACCTCCTGGTTTTTTTCAGATCTTTATCCAAAATATAACAGAACTATAAGAAAAATCCTGTATTTTAACACCTTGAGGGAGTAATCACCAGACTGCTCCACAGGAAATAAACATAAAAGGATAAAAATTAGACATATAGGGTAAAATAATCCTCCTTAATGTATCACATACTCACATGTAATATTCTTCAAGTTAAGTGAATACTCTAATGCATGCCATTAGTGAGATTTTCTGGGCAATAATGGAGACAGGCACAACTCAGCCTAAAAGGAAAACCAGCTAAATTTGAACCAGTTGGAAAAAAAACATAGGCACTTGGGCTTCTCAGAGAAAATTAACTTTTTACCTTGTTCTTTCCAAAAAATGGTTTAGGGACAATTCACAGAACAGTGGGAATCGAATAGAGCATCGAAGAAAAAAAAATCCAAAATCTTACAGGAAGAAATCCAGTACGTGTCCAAAATAGTTCTCTGCAGAGAAAATCACAGTTGCTATGAAGAACTATCAGTAATTGTTTCTAATGAACTGGGTCCCAAGGCAGGGAGCAAAGAACACCCAGTTAAATGATCAGGCAGTAATTCTAAACTACCAGCCAGAAGAACATTTTTCCCCAGGCACCACACAGGTAAACACTGAACCTTTTATCAGAAGATGTGAAAATTAGAACCATAAATATATTCAAAAAAGAATAAGACAGATTTATTGAGGACTGTTATAAAAGTTTCCCTAAACCTTTTTGACCATCTTTGCTCTTTTTTATTCTCTTTCTATGGAAACCAGAAAATACGAATTTCTACTATGTTCATTTTGATTTTTTCTGAGATGTTTGTTGACAGACTCTTGATCCTGAGTCTTTTCAGACACTGGAATAATTTGCAAAGAAAAAAGTAATTAAAACCCCACAGTATATATTGATTTTTTTTCCTGAGCCTCTGTAGTGCATACCCAGAAACAGGATAATGAGTTATCTTGATCCTTCTATTCATGAGGCAGCTTGATCCTTCTATTCATGAGGCAGCTTGATCCTTCTATTCATGAGGCACACCTTTCCATATGATATGTTTTAACCAGTTATCTTAGGTATTTCAACCATTTGATCTGATGAATGTAACTTTGTTACCATAACTTCTGATAAAAAGTAATTGCTTGAATGAGGCCTGCAATAGCAGGTCAGACCCTTGCTTGGGTTAAGTAAATCATAATTTTCCTGCTTTCCACAGAAATATGCCAATACAAACCAGGGATATATAACTTCTCTGAGAAGAAAGACTCATGATAGATTTGGGCACCCTGAATTCATGATTCCAGAGAAGAAAGCTGCTGCTTTTTCAAGTGTTCCCCACCACTGGGAACTAGGTATCATACTGCAGAATGGGGCCGCCTGGGTTTAAAGCCCACAGCGCTACATTTTTTGTGAAAAGTTTTTGAAGTGATTTGGACTCTCTTGTCTCAGCAGAAGCAATCATTATTTTGGCAAATTTCTCCAGAGACACAACTTCTGATCTATGGCTTCCTGGGGCTAAATGAATTAGCACCGTCTGCAGAGCTCCCGACATTGCTGCTGCTTCCCTGGAACGCGCCGAGTGCACCCTGCCAGGCTTCTCTCTGTGGTAAAATTCAAAGGAGTTCTGAAAACCATTCAACTGCTCACTTTATTTTATTATATTTTAATTAATACTTTTGAAAACTCCTGTGAGAAAAGAATCTGAGCACTTCCAGCCTTGAGTCTAAAGCTGAAATTAAGGAAGTGAATCAGATTGTGGGAAGTTGGAAGCTAATGTGCTAAAAGTGTTTGCCACACAGCACTACAGAATTGGAAGCTCTCCACATTTATTTTGAATGTTGACATATAGTACATGGTTTTCCCCCCATAACTATGGTTTGTTTCTGTTTAGGATAAGAATCATCTTCCATTTTCTAATACAAGCAGAAAAGTACCCTACTCTACAATTTCACTGTAATAACATTTACCAAAATTAGTAATCTGTTTAAAAGAAAGATTTAAAGAAGCACCTATGTTTAAGGTTGAAAATGTCTTTTTCTGTCAATAATAAAGGTATTTGGTTAATCATAAGAACATAAATTGCTCTGTCCTTTTCCCATTCAGTACACAAAGTTATCATATGAATAAGGTGTCAGTGTGGACAGATATTTTAAAAATTTGATTACTTGTTATATGTTTCCAATGGATATATTACTGTAAATTCCTGCATTATCATGCCTGCCATTTTAGCATTTGAATGGTTTGAATCCCCACAAATTTCAATCACCTTAGGTACATGCAACCAAATCTGTGATTTGTTTCACAGTTTTAATGGACAGCACAATTTGGGAAATGTTTTCCTATTCTCATGCCAGGTATTCCAGAACACAAGAGCATGGCAGAGGGGATAGCAGCAGAATAAGTAGGTCCAATAGCCCTGAGATCAAAGTCAGTAAGAGCAGTCAGGTTTTAGTGAAAAGACTTAAAACATATCAGTTAGTTAGAAAAAAAGAGCAAAGGCACTAATTTTAAATACAAAAAGCAGTTCACTCTTGTGGAAGTCTAGTAAAAAAAAGATGTGAAAAGCACACACACTTTTTTGACTGATGTTGTTTCATCAGTTTTCCTCTGTATTTATGTTCTGGCAGGTTAGTATTTTGTTTTGAAAAGAATGTCCCAACTCACCACAATTTTAATGTCTCAGATACTGCAAATGGAGCCAAAGAGCTTTAGATGTGAGGATGTGATACAATTTTCTAAAGAGTACTATTGCCACTTGCAGACATAGAGGAAAAAGAGAAATTCCTTGTGGAACATCATTCAGAGAACCAGAAGCAGATGCAGCAAAGTAATTAATGTGGGTGGAGGACCTATGGCTGCTAAAAATCTCAACCTGAAGCTTTAAAATTATCCCTAGTCCTTTTTGTACTTTTTTTCTTTTAAAGGTCTACTGTGTCTTGTCTATTTTTCAAACATAGACTGAGAGATTATTACACTTTGTATTTCCTTTTTTCATACTCCTATAATGATTTTTCACTGTTTACTATTGTTCATTCTTACTCAATTTAATAAAGAGGAACATAATTAAGTTGTTTCAAGATTAAATACTTTAAAATTATAATAAAACCACCAAATGAAAAATAAATTATTCATTTAAATTTTTAGAGCACTCAATTATTTAAAAAGATATAAATTAATGGCAGACACACTAAAATTTTATAATTTTTTGGATACATACATATTCTAAGATACTTTAAATATCAGACCCAGTAATTGAGTAAACATCAGTAATTAGGATATCCTATTTACTCAGCCTTTTAAGGGTAATTTGTTTTCTTTTTGCTTTGTTTTGATTCTAGTAATTGGTGAAAAGGTAAAAGAAAGCATTTGACAAATCTTGTTGCTTATGCACACTTACAATTCAGACTCCTCAAAACTGGGAAAATACTAATCAAATAGAAAATGAACCTCGTGCACATGATTTAATTAAATAGTGGGTTAGGCTTCTTACTTACATGGCTGATTTGAGAAAGAGTAGATAGAATATTCATCTCAGAAAATTGTGGAGGCTTCAGAAATGTGCACTTCATTTGGCAAGAGTCAGCTGGAGAGACAGTACCCAACATCTTTCCCCTGGGAGGGTAGGAGAGGACACCCTAGAAAACCAAAACACTGAAACTAAGTTGATGCTTGTGATCCAAATCCTTCCAAGACAACTCTGCTGGCAGCTGCTGACTTGCCAATCCTTATTAGTCACATGGAGGTCAGTGACCACTGGGGGCATATCCTGGCCTCCCTGCCAATCACCCTTGCAAAAATTAGACAAGACCAGAGGATGCCTTTCAAAAACAATGTAGACACAGCACAAACAGAAATTGGGAAATGCTTTTTATGGAAAGCTGGCATTTAAAAGAGTAATTGCATGAAATGTCATATTTGATAGACAGAGCTTCACTTTTTCACCTGCCAGAGCTTTGTCAGCAAAATAATTTCTGTAAATCTCTTCAGAGAGCCAACAGTGGTGCCAAAAATGTCTGGATCCTTAAATAAATGACTTATCTAAATAAACTGTAAATTATTTTTCAGTTGATGGTGTTACTATATTTTTTATGATTTTATGTATTTTCAGTTTCCAAAGACCATATAGTTATATCACTGGAGAAATTTTCAAAATTTCTGATTTCCTTATATGGAAAGATGACTTTCATATTATGTCTGTTTGTCCTAACTTATCATGAAATCATTGAAAAAAACTATTGGCATTATTTGCACATTGTGAAGAAAAACAAAAAATAAGGAGGAGGAGAGGTGCGCCAGGTGCCAGAGCAGAGTTCCCCCCACACCCCTGGAGAGAACAAGGAAGAGCAGGTATTGCAGTGTGACCCATGGAGAGGTCGGTGGTGGAGCCTGTGGAGGGTACCACGCTGGTGTAGGTGGATATGCCCTGAGGGAAACTGCATCACATGGGAACGACTTATGCTAGAGCAGGGAAGAAGTCTGAAGAGGAAGGAAGGGCAGAGAACACCTCTTATAATCTGACCACAACCTCCTCATTCCCCATCCCCCTGCACCACTTAAGAGAAGTAGGTAGAAGAGTTGGGAATGAGGGCCTAAAGTTGGTCTTGGGAAGAGCAGGGAGTAATTGAAAGCTGTTTTAAGTTTTGTCTTTTTTTCTCGCCATCTAAATCTAATTAATTAGCAATAAATTAAATTAACTTTCCCCGAGCTGAGTCTGTTTTACCCACAATGAGAGTTGGTCAGTGATCTTCTCTTTATCTCTGCCCACAAGCTTTTCCATCTTAAACCCTTTTCCTGCTCTGCTGAGCATGGGGAATAAGAAAGCAGCTGGGTGGGCAGCCCCTCCTGTTCCCCTCACAAGGAAGTTGTAACTGTGGTGAGGTCTCCCCTCAGTCTCCCCTGCTCCAGGCTGAACAGACCAAGTGTCCTCAGCTGCTCCTCATGCAGCTTCACCTTCAGACCCTTCACCATCTTCATAGCCCAAAACACAGTTCACAGGCAGAACACAGTTCCTACTTCTGTCATTTCTTTCCTCTGTCCCCTGTACTGGTACTGCCTCTAGCTACTTTCCTTTTTTTTTGTTTTTTACCCCTCTGAAGGAATCATAAAAATGCTACGCTCTTCCTTTTCAAGTTGATTTAAAAATACCTTCAATAAATTAAATAATGGGGGCTACTAGTCAATAGGTAGCAAATAGCATCTTTAATAGGAGATAAAAACAAATTTATAGAACGCTTTTATGATTGTAGACTTCTGTTCATGCATATAGTGTAGAAGAATTCAACTTCCTATAGGCAATAATACTGAGGAAGATCATTTGAAAGTTTGACCTTTGGAAAAATAGATCAATATTTTTACCTAGTTCAGAAGTTGAATCACTTACTCATTTAAATGGATGTCTTAGAAGTCCAGTGATTTTTCACTTTGTTGCACAAAGTGCAAATATTCCATATAAATCTTAGAGATCTTCATTAATACCTTCTATTTTCATTGGAAATTGGCAGAGAAAACAAAGCAGTCTCAGTTAATGTAATTACAAAGTGACTGAAAAATATATTTCTATTTTAAGACAGGATTAAGATATTTAATGTCATCAGCATACAGTAATCTGAAATCTTTAAACTGGAGGATCAAAACCTCCTTCAGCTTTCTTTCCATGCCCTGAAATCATTAATGTTTGATTGAAATAACTGATGTTTTCTAAAATGCAAAATATTAAACCCGTATGTAATCCTAATATTTCTTTGATAATTTCTAAGTATGATTTTCCCACTAACGGATAATTTTGTGGCAGTCTTAAAAACAAAAAAATCAAACCCAGTTCTTTGAATACCTCTGTATTTATTGAAAAAGCAACATTCTCAACTACATTTCAAAGAAGCCTTAAACCTACAGGAGTTAAGGGACTTGGCAGTTTTATTCTAAACAGTAATCCAGTTTCTTTTTTGGTGTTACCAATGATGCTCAGGCTAAAAAGTGCAACACCTAAAGCCAAATTTCAAATTCTCAGAGCCAAGTGTCATCCAAATCAGTCTTTTGTTAGTAGACATCAACAAAAGAAGATTGAAATTGGTACAGATTTTACATGTACAACTGCCTCCTTTTCCACTGCCCCTCCCATAATTTATGGTCTTTTTGTTTTGGTTTGTCCACTTTATCACAGTGTGTTGAAAAGTACTGTAAGCTGTCCTAGCAAATACTGAATCTGTTGACAATCAGGATTTTGCTGATGCCATATTTTATCTTTTAAATAATAGGAAATTATTTATTTTTTACCAAAGATGACTGTAAAATACATGTAACATGTAAACTTATTTTACCTAATTATATTGAAAATTATTACAATAATTTCTACCTAATTCATGCAAGTTCTTCCTCCATCTATTTTCTCCTCTGCTTGATGTTCAGACAAATATTTTGCCAAAGAACACTGCCCAAAAGATAAACACTTCATCAGCACCTCTACATTGCAATCATCAACATGGATTTAAGGTTATTAACAAGCAAACAAAAATTCACAAGATCAAGAAAACACCACCATTCCATTGAAATCAGTCACTTCCCATTAAGAGAAAGAAACAACATTAAGGTTACAAATTACTCTACTACAGGTCTAAATCTCGACTCATTTGAAACTCCATTGAAATATTATTGAAGGAAGTACTGCCAGTACCTTTGTTCAAAACAAGGATTAATTTGAGAAAAACAGAAGGGAATGAAGCTGAAACAGCCTTGTGCTGTGGCGTCAGAGTTTTCTTGGGAAGTCTCTTATTTAAATACTAACAAGACCATATGGCTTCAAGATCTTAGTAGAAAGGTTTCAGGCTAAATTTAACACAACACAGGAGACAAACTTTGCTAGTATTTTAGTCAGATCACATTAAAAATGTAAGAATATCATCTAAAAAACATATTGGAAGCCTACAGGCAATTCTTGTGCGTCTTCACCTACTTGTTGTTCCTTTATTCTATTCACTGAGTGGGTTTCCTCAAAAAAGGGTTGTGAGAATTCAGAGTTACCATGCAATTGTCTATTTCCTTAACCTAACCCCAATATTACATAAAAATCATGATGGGCTTCTATGCCTAAGTGTTAAATAGAAGTTAAGATTAGGGAAAAGAACAAAAAAAAAAAAAAAGAAAACAAGAAAGAAGAAATATAGAAACTTTTAAAGGAATTATGTGTTTTGTCACTTCAAATCCTATACAACTTTTAATAAGTGACATTTTACAAATCTTTGAGTTTGAAAATGCAAGCATGTTCCAAATTTACAAAGAAAAATCCTACAGATTGACGTACAAATAGATTACTTAAGGTAGCAACAAAGGGATATTTTTGGTAATGAAATTTCAAATGCAAAAAGGACCAAACACTCATGCTTTACCATCATAGTTTACTTACTGATGGAGTTTGAATTGTTCACAGGGACAATATATTATAATATATGTATCATATATAGGTGTGGTCACATATATATTACAGTCTCTTCAGTAAACTTTTCTACTTCAGAGAGGCAGAGATTGAATTTTTTAGTCCTAATTCAGGGTAGTATAAAAAAATTTTATCCAAAGTGATTTCAAAATAGAATTATTGTCATTGTTACCATATGTATAGATCTTCTATTAATTCTTTGTCTTTTCACACTTGCAGAGAAAAGCTAATATTCCACGTATTAGAATGACAAGTAGTTTGAAATTGAAAGCAGCAGATATTTTGCTGCCCTTTTTTTGCAAAGGCTCTCACAGCAGCTTCAAAAACACAAGCAGCTAATGCAACTGTTGATGTCAGAGAGGTGAGGAAACTTAATATTCTGATGTACTTGAATTTGAATAGGTTAAATTAGTCTACAAGACTTAATAAAATAATTGTCACCCTCTGAAATTCAGAGATTAGAGGCTCTAAGCTGTACAGAATCAAAGAATATTTTAGTGCCAGTTACAGTGGCAAATTCTGCCCTAGATTCCAACTATGTGGTCACTGAAACAAGTTATATAAGAGCAGTAAGTGGTTGAATATATCATGGTACTCCCTTTGTTCCAAGATATTTCCTTCATAATCAAGCAAATTAAAATTTACAATTACAAATTACAAATTTACAAATTACAAATTACAATTACAAATTAGCTTCCAATTAAGTGATCAGACATTAAACAGAAGACTAATTGGCAATAATGAGCTCTAAGGTCTTGCCATGGACATACTGTAAGGGTTAAGACATTATTCCTTATTTTCCAATGGTTTCACCTTTGCTCCAGTAACCATACAACTTAAATTGTTACACTAAACCACAAACCACAAAATTTTCTAATATTTACACATTTTTTATTAGTTGGGCAACTGAGTTCTGAGTTCAACTAATGTGTCTGGAGACAAGAAGATTCTTGGGCCTTTATGACCAGGCTGTGACACCCCTTGGCTTTGTATGCTTTTCCTCTGTATGCATACAGTTACATATTATATCATTGTTCTTGAATTTTGGCAAAAGACCTTCCAAGGAGAAGTAGCGAAGACAGTGCAGCAATTTTCCTCAAGCTATGAAACTTCAGCTTTCCATACACTACATTGGCTTTTATTTTATCAAAATGAAGATGGAAATGGAGTTAAATCTCCTGTATTAAAAATAAACCACCCAACCCAACTCAACCCAACCCAAACCAAATTTAAAATTCCTGAATGGTTATTAGTTGTTATTTGCTTCCGTGACACATTCTTATTTGAGTACAAAGTCAAAAAAGGTAAGCTAAGGGAGTTACGAAACGTTGCATCTCTTGATGTAAATGCTGGTAAAGTGCAACTCACAATAGAACTAATAAAATCAAGTTTTTTTGAGATCTTTGTTTAAAAAAAAAAACATAGATCATGTAACAGCTTTTAGGGTAGAATATAAGATTTAGTTATCTGGCAATAAGATTTTCCTAGTAGGAATCTCAAGAGACAATGGAGTTCATAAACTCCATTATCAAAGCCATACCAAATAAACAAAGGGAAACATTAAATCACAAAAAGATAATCACTTTTAGGTTTTGTTATTACAAAGTTGATGTGCCACAGTATGTGGTAAAAAAAGTTATTAAGATTTATTTGTTTATTCTGTGAAAAAATAAAGACCCATTATAAGAAAGCCAGAATAAAGTAGTAATGCCTTTATTCAATTTTAGAAGTTACTTAATTTTTAATATCCTTATTCTGATGTATAACAAGAGCTCCATACAACCTGTCCTGTCTGCTACACAGAGAGGGTCCTACACTGCTGCCCACCTGCTCTTGATTTCAGAAGCATTGAATGAGTATGGACAATACTTCAACTTATTTATTTGGTTCTGTATTAGTTTAATTTAATATTTATTACTTTGTTAGACCTTTGGTCTCATTATTATCTACTGACCCCCATAACTCTTGAAGACATCTTGATTTTATGGCATTAAAAAATCTCAATTCATCGGTCATCTTGAAGTCTTACTATGGGCCAAATGTACATCCAACTCTGTAACTGCCACAGGGAGATAAAAATTCAATTAATCATAAAAAATAATTGGTGATTTCTGCATTAAACAGTATATCTACCTGTTTAATATTTTCTGGCCATAGCAGAGAGAGAAAATTTAGAAGTTATAGATGTAGAAGGACAGGGAAAGGACATGTGCTTTTTCTTCAAGAAATAAACCACTGTGAGTTTTACTTTTTATTAATGAATCAAAAAGCTTAAGGTATTTTAAAAACACAGTTCTTACTGTAGCTGAGATGTTCTAAAACATTGTTTCTAATGTTTCTTTCAGTAAAAGAAATTCATTAACAGCTGATGTGAAAATAGAACCCAGAAACAAGGGTGATCTAAATATGAGATATCCATAAAATCCAGGGCAGGAAAATAACTGGGACAGAAAATATGAAAAATGTGCTATTGCCACATTACTTCTATAGAGCTACATAAAAATTAACAACCTCTTATGTGCAAATTCCCCCCTTATTATCAATGATAGTTGGTTTTCATACAAAAATCCTGGGAAGAGCCTCCTTTTATTAAGGATTTTTATCTGTAATATAAGTCATTTATAACCAGCTCCTTGTGAATTACTGTGATGTAGTTAAATTAATTAGTAGATTGGCACACTAACCAGGAGATCCATCAACATCATTGCCTTCAGCCAGTTTTGTGTTCAGAATATCTGCTAAAAAAATATACACTTGAGAATATGTTTACTTTGAACACAAGCAGCTGTTGCTTCTGTTGCTGTATTCTCTAAGAAATGCTATAATGACAGAAAAACTAAAATATAGCTAGAAGAAATGGCATTAAAACATGAAAATAAGAAATCCTTCTGAGCAATGCCTTTCAAAAATCTAGGACATGGAACTAAAGTTAGTAGCTAATTGTATCTTTAGTTTCTTACAGCCATTTTTGTATAAAATACAATTTTACATGTTTGCATTAAGCAGTTGTTGCTTCTTGAGACCTGAAAAGCTCTTGATGGAGCTGGAAGTCATGGACACCATCAAACACTGTACACAACTTATATGACTGAATACTTACCATGAAATCTTACAGCTTAGGAGCCAAAGACAAATCCATAGATACCAACGATCCTTACCAAAAATGCCTTTGGTGTTCATTACTTAAACATTTAGGCATATGGAAGAAACAGTTGATTAGCCATAAAAATGGGCCTAAAAATTTATTATCTACCAACAAAAAATGAAGTTTTATACATTTAATGTAGCTAGGATCTAACAGGCAGTGCTTAATTGTTCTGTGCTCAGATAACTTTGTCTACTGCTTATCTTATAGGTGAGATTTTTAAAGAAAGATTTCATGTTTTACCCCAAATTTCCTTGTGAATAACTTTTTTTGATATTGATACCAGGAATACCAAACAAGAAGAAATATTCCAAAAGACAGTTTTGGCTAGAATATTCCCACCACAAACAGCACGTATTTCTTAAATTTTAAGATGTTAGACCCCAATAGGGCCTCAAATGCTACGATGAAGATTCCTGTTGTGTATTGTTCAAAATGGATCCCTAATAGTTCTTTCTACAGCAAGGATTCTTTACTTATCATACATATCCTATTATCCTGATTTAGACAAATTTATTGTATCTTATCAAAGATATGGCAGTCTAACATTATACGTAGTATAAAAGCAGTTTTTCTCAGGGTCTGTGGTTTTCATGATTTTTTTTCTCAAAACTCCACATATACAAGCCATTTTTACAGATAAGATCCATCTGTATATGCTCTATTTCCTTGACTGACATATCAAGATATGACATGAGATAAATCATTGCATCAATCTTTTCAGGATAGTATTGTATGTCTTAATGCAGTACGACACGACTATTAAGAACCAGATGCAGTGTTTCATAATACCACAAGTCAGTCTGAAGTACAAAAAAAGACAGATCACCTTCAACTATGATCAGAGAACTATTCCTTAAGAATTAATTAGCCCCCAGTCTGTTGAAAAGGTTATGAAGCAGGAACCTTTGAAGATATAATTGCATGTGCAAATGTGGAACTAAGCTGCTGCCGCGAAGTAATAAAGTAATAAAAGGTTCCACAATGTTTCTTTTTCTTTATAATTAATTTGAATGATGAATTCAAAAATGTTTCACATAAATAAAAATTTATTTCTAACACACACACTGGCATTCACCTAATGAAACTCTGTTAATCAGAGAATCACAGAATCATGGTGGAAAATACCTCCAAGATGATTGAGTCCAACCTTTGACTGATCACCACCTTGACAACCAGACTGTGGCACCGAGTGCCATGCCCAGCTCTTCCTTGAACACCTCCAGGGATGGTGACTCCTCCACTTCCCTCGGCACCTGAGGTTCTCAACTTTTTCCATCATGAAATTCTTCCAGATGAAGTATTTCTGAAGAACAATGAAATTTGCTATTTTAAAATAAATATGCCAGTTCCATTCCCACTGTCCATGTTATTTGGGCTCATAGCCTTAATACCTCAGGTGACCAGTGAATCACTCAGAGATCAGCCTGAAGATATCTTGAAAGAAAAAATTGCCCTGTTTAATGACAAAGTAAATGCTCTGAAAACAAAAACAAAAAGGAAAGGAAAAGGAGGAAAACTCCTGATTACTCCAGTTTAATTTAAGGAGGGCTGCTCAGCTGGTAGGAGGGGCTATACAAACGATGATAAAGAAAAAAAGTATATGTTTCAGGTAATCATGAAAATGATGGAAGATTTCCCTGAAAGTTTTCTTTGCAGAGGCAGCCAAGCTGTAATTCACAGATGGTTCAGACGACTTACCAGCTATGTAGATTGAGGCCCAAACCAATCCTGTTCTGAGTTCAACAGCAAGGAACATGCACAAAAAAGCAAATCTGTACAAAAATGTTGGCCTTGCACAGGAGGAAGCTTTCCAGCTGACACATGTCTATGTCTGTTCAACATTTTTCCCTTAGTGATTTCTCCAGAAAATCAAGTATTTCCAGGACCTCACTCTGTACTGGGCTTGTTTCTGTCATCAGTGATTTATAGCGTAAGACACAGGTTAGGAGGATGGGCAAAATAGGAAATTAAAGAGTTGGGAGAAATGTGTTAAGATAACAGAAGGGTAAATAAGAAAAGGAAACCGCAAATAGAGTTTGGCATACAAAAAATGTTTGCGATTTTAGCTCCCCATAATTGCTATGCTGGGAAAAGGAAGTAGATGCTGCATAGAGATTTGGAAATTTGCAGACTAAATGAATTCCCGTTTCAATGTCTTTATTCTCTGGATATCCCCAAAAAGAAATAAAATAATGAATGTTGGGTTCTACAGGTAATTAAAATCCCTAGGAAATTGAAAGTAAAATCAAACACTTTCTGATCCTAATCCAGTTTGAAAAGAAAGTGTCAAATAGGCTCCCTGAAGCTCCCTTATGCTCTGCTGAGTCACACAACCCTCCTGTCCTGCTCAGAGTTGAGGCTGCACCTACTCCTACCTTCTGGCCTGTCAAAATTACAGCTTCCATCCCTTGAGCTATTTTCCTCTTATCTTCCCAAGTCCACTGAAAATAAAACTGGATTTTACCTGCTCTGTTGGGAAGATTTGAGTGAGCTCTGGCTGACCTCAAGAAGCAGTGGAAGTGAGTGACTGCAGTAAGTGTGTGATTTGTCTGATAATAATTGTCTGAGATTACTAACCCGCAAATTTTGAAGGCATAGGGAAAGAATACTTCCATCAAAATGTGTCATGCAGAATTCACAAACAATTGACATTGAGTGCTATCTAAATTTATTTAAAAGATTACAAAGGACATAAATTTAAACAACTCTGACCAATTACCATTGACAAAGAAAAAGAAAATTGTTTACAACATCTCTTTTCCTCTGTTTTCTGTTTTGTGTAGTACCAGATAACCATTCATTTCTCCTCAGTGATTCTGGAAACTGCATATGCATAAAATATTTAAACAGAACATTGTTATCTATTCTCCTTTAATAACAATTTAAAAATTGAGTAAGTTAATAACTGTTTGGTTTTTTTTTTATTTCAGTGCAATTGGAAAGTCCATAAAGGAATGAGACAGTGGGATTTGATAACTGAGAAGTTATGCTAGCAGGCTTTCTGATCTATGTATTCTTGTCAGCCTGCTTGCAAGAATGCAAGAGAGAATTAATGAAAACATGACATTAGAAAATAACCAGCAAAGATTTCTTTCAGTAGCTCAGTTAAGACTGAGAACAGCAGGAGAATAAATTTGAGAGAAACTTAACTGGCAAAGTATGAAGCTCTGTGTTCAGACAAAAGCCCAGAGATAATAAGATTGCTCCTGACAGGTTGATGCCAGATACCTGAAACGTGTCAAATAAAATACTAAAATTCAGTGCTTTCTTTGCCTGGCATTTGCAGATCACATTTTCAAAAAAAAACCCAGCAAAACCAAACCAAACCAAAACCACCAAATCCACAAAAATACCCAAACCAAATTAACAAAAACCCCCAAAATATGTAATCTTGCAGCTTATTTCTAACAATAATACGCAAAATGATCCCAAGATAATTGAATCTACAACCCAACTGTAGAAAAACATTCAAAATACTTTTATGAGAGGATATAAAAAGGAGGTTTAAAATTTATCAATTGTTTTAACCCTTCATTTTATTTTTCTATATATTAATTATATCTTAAAACAAGAGATTTACTTTCTCCCCTGCTTTGAAAACAGAAAACAGTGGTTGCATTTTAAAGCTATAAAATCACGCTAAGATGAGGATTCTTTGCCTATCATCTTGGGTTTGACAAGTTGCTAGATTTAAACCCGGCTGTCAAAATGCAATCCTGGTTAGAGCTGGAAAGAATTGGTGCAATACTCGTATTGGGTAAGAGTTTCCACAGCTATTGATGGCAATAGATGGGAATTTCAATGAACCAGTGCTACAAGATTTGTGAGGTAATGACTACACTAAGTGAGCCAATTTAAGCTCACTGCTGCTGAATTCCTTTTTTATCTCCCTCAACACTACACTTCCAGAATGTGCTTTTAAGTGTCAGAATGCTCATACACCAAACCACTACTGCTGATGGCAAATGAAGACTGCTCTAATAACATTTTATACGTGGTTAGAGTGGTGTTCTTTTCATTTGCCATCAGCAGTAGTTAAGACTCTATATAAAGGTACATGTGAAAGACATCAAATTACAAAATATATAGTACTGGACAGACTGGGTTGATAATTGATGTTGCCATTGGAAGGTTGTTAACATCAGGCACACATATAAAAATGTTTACATTTGAAATTACACACTTTCTGTCTGCAGTGGAACAAGAATCTATGGAGGAAATAGATTCAACAACTGTTTCCAGTTCTGGACCTGTCACTTCAAGAAAGACATTGAGGCGTTGGAGTCACTGCAGAGAAAGACAACAGGGCTGGTGAAGTCCTTCTGAGGAGCAGCTGGGGGATCTGAGGGTGTTTATCCTGGAGAAAAGGAGGCTTAGGGGAGACCTTGTCACTCTCTCTAACAATCTGAAAGGCAAGTGGATCCAGGTGGGGGCCGGACAAGAGGACACAGCCTCAGTTTGTTCTAGTAGAGATTCACACTGGACATCAGGAGGAATTTCTTCATGGAAAGGGTTGTAAGGCATTGGAACAGGGTGCCCAGGGAGGTGGTGGAGTCACCATCCCCAGAGGTGTTCAAGAAATGACTGGATGCCGCACTAAGTGCTCTGGTTTAGTTGACATGGTGGTGATCAGTCAAAGGTTGGACTGGATCTCAGAAGTCTTAGGCTCCAACCTAAATGATTCTGTTGTCAATGGATGCTTTCCACAGGGCTTGCAAAAAAATGGATTTTGTGATACGAATGCAGATGGAATTGCTCAGCTTGATGCTGGCACACAAACATGAACCAGCCAGCATGAAACAAGGGGTTTTAAGGTTTTAGGGTTTTAAGAGTTAAATGCTGATTGTGAATATTGCCAAATTTTGCAGCTGGTTATTAGACAATGCATATGGCCTGCTCGATACTCTTGCATTTGCCAAAGTTGTAAGGGAGGATGCAAGACCATTGAAAAGGGTTAGGAACCGTGACTGAAGATCCTGGTCTCAAACCCTGAAACCAGCTTGAACCAGCCCTAGAGCTGGGACTTGGGCCAAAGACTCAGAGAACATGCGCAAAGAAGCAAGGTGAAAAGTTTAACCCAAGGAAGACGCGTTTACTTCATCATGAAGACCCCTGCCCATGACCACCAAGAAGCACTGCGCAGGCGCAAGGCATATGGAAATGACTTTTGGACTCATTACTATATGCTAGGAGGGGCTAGGTAAGGAATATGTATAGGCGCATTGGGAAACTTAATGCATATGTAACAATTTAGAGAATAAGAAGAGAAACGAGAGGTGAGGAAGTGGCGCAAGTCTTTGTGGAACTATCCCACTTGTGTCTCGCTCGGCCGACCGAATAAATAGCATACCTACTTTACCACTTTAATTAGTGATAAAGTCGTTTTCCGTGAATCAAGCACATGTCAGCTGCAGTGGCGGCGACAAAAGAAGCACAACCTACATGATAAAGTTCTTGTGCTTATTTACTAACACAATGACTGCAGCTATTTATCAGAGGAAGCAATTATCCAAACCAGATATTTCTGAGGGAATCCAATATGATTAGAACTACACAGTAATTTTGTGTGACCATAACAAGAAAACTATCAACATTTGAATACTAGACACCGACAATGCATTTCATAATAGTGCTTTATTCGTACAAAAGAAACAAATAACCAAACAAGACTCAAAGAAACCTGTATATCTCACTAAGTAATTCTTTACACAGATTCAAAGAATAATTAGTTTTGTAGTTTTGGAAAGGATTTCTGGAAGTCACCTCATGCATCCTCCTGCTCAAAGTTTAACCTAAACTAACCGAAACTTAGCTTGTCTGGACCAGGGCTAATAAATTTGGAAAACTCCAAGAATGGATACACCCCGACACTCTCCAAACAGTCTGTTGTAGTGCTTAGTGATGCTTTTATAGGATTTTGTTACCTTTGGGTTTCTCTCGCAGCTACTTGTTATAGTTGCATTGTATCCTCTCACTGTTCATCTCTAGGAAGAGTCTGATATCACCTCCTCTATCCAACTATTAGATACTGGAAGGCTGTAAACTAAGTCCCACCCAAGCCTTCTCTTCTTCAGGCCAACAAAAAAGCCCCGGTCTAGCTTCAGTAACCTTGAGGAATCAAATATAGACTCTGAACATCTCTGACAGTTTCAAAGATGTCCAGCCTTGAAAGGTTTCTAAAACATCTTCTCAAATTCCTATTCCATTCACACATAAAGTAAAAAGTGTTTTTAAATACCCTATGGAAAAAACCCAAGGTTTTATAGCAAAGATCAAAACCCTGTAAATCAATAAAACCTCTGAAAAATGTAGAAAATAACAGGAATGAATTTTCACTTTTCCTGCAAAATATTTTTTCCTCTGTTTTGATATGCATGTTGCCCAAAGAGCAGGCAAAACAGACATCTCTGTACATTACAGAGAAAAGAAAAAAATAACCCAAGTTACTTTTTAGAGACAGTCAATTTACACCTGTCTCAAGTCTCATCTTCAAACACTATCAGAAGTAGAACAAAAATCACTAACTTGATTTTTCTCTTCTTTAAGTAGCAATAAAAAAAAGGAGGGCAATCTTCTCTACCTCTTATGTCCAGACATGACGATTTTCTATTCAGAAGCACATCAGCCAAGTTATTTTTGCTCTTAAGTTCAATTATTCTTTTCTGGTCCCTGCAAATAAACAGTAGTCTACCTGAAATATGAGATTAATAAACACACATTTGTTTCAAAAACCTCAGTCATGGGAAAGAAGACTTACAGAATTACTACTGTGTTTTTGACTGGCACAGGGTTCATTAATGAAGCTTTACTAGAGAATTCTTTATTTTGCAATAAAGTTACTCCACACAACCTCAACAGTTTTCAGAACTGGGCATTATTTTGCTGTGGGTATAAGTGGCACAAGGAAAAATCCATATATTACTAAAGAAAGAGTTTTTCTTTCATAAGATGCCTTTCTAAATATACCAATTTTCTGTAACAAAGTTACTGGATGTCTTCAAACAGCTGTTAAAGATAATGAAAATTATAGTCCTGTATCTAAAATACTGGAATGTACAGTGCTGTCTTAAAACCACTGCTATGATCTTAAAAATATTTCCAATGGTGACTGACTGGAGTAAGGTCAAACATATTAATGTCAGAACTAAATAAAATGGAAACCTCTAATTTATTATGTTTTTATAGAGTAGGCCATCATAATTTAATGGGACCAATCCTATCCAAATTTTTCATGTAATGCTTAAAAATGTAATTGTTTTGATGAATGTTCTCAAGGTATCCATAAGTGCTATTGATTTTGCAGGAGGCATGATGAAGAAGTGATTTTTTTAGTCATGAAAAGTAGCTTAATTTACCCGAGAACATTTCAGTTTCATTTGTTTAAGAATATTAGAATAAAGACAACTGCAAGGAGTCAACAAGTTCTCCTTGTTTATAAATTTAAGTGAAAGTCTAAAACTGGAAAAACTTTTCCATCGTAATTTTGAGACATAATTAAAAAGTCAACAGCTCAGCTGAAAACAATGAAGGGAATGAAGCTGTTCAGCTGAAGTCAATCACAGCTATAAAAATTCACTAAAAAGTGATAGTGAGGGGCAATAATATATCCAAATTCTATTTTGCACATATTTTACAAATTGTCTAAGAACTTCACTAAGTCCCTTACAGCAATAACACTTGTTTGTTAACTGAAACTCTAAGTCATTTTGCAGGATTGTTACCAAACACAACCCTGTAGAGGACTTGACAAGTGTGGATTGTAAACCTAAATGGGAGATTATATTTATAAATCATCTTATTTGAAATAAACAGCTTCATATTTATTTATGGATTTTTTTTTTAATTTTTTCTTCATTAGTTTCCTTTATTCATTTCCTAAGTAACAAGTTACACATGGGTCATTTGAAATAGATATTTGTTTATGTCCTTATTCCATTAAACAAATGGTAAATATTTACCATTCTTGCTTTTCATCAGGTAATGCTTTGGATACATAAGAATTATTGTATTCTGGTCTTGGGACTTAAACATCATCTCCCCGCTGTCACTGACTATATTTAACTAACTCAGATTGTTTCAAAAAAATAATTGCTATTCCCAGCTATTAACTTCAGCTTCCAAATCCATTAACATAAAATCACATTGCTAATCCCAAAGTCAAACCTTTCTGGTGTCCTTACAAAAGAGTTTGTACTTTACCCTGAAACTGAGTTATACTGTACTATTTAAGAGGACTACAAAACTGGTTCGCACGACCTCTCTCACATATTAGGTTCTCACCTAGATCTTTTGGGCCTTTTTTTTTTTTTATATTCAACATCCACCTCAGCAAGTCACATCTCTCTGCCAATTTCTAATCCTTCTCCAGAAGCCTTTGCTCCTGCTTTTTGATTGTTTCCTTCAGTTTACATTAAGTTCCATCTCAGCAATGACAACTTTGTAAGTGGAAAGTTTTCTATTTTTCTATTTATGGACCAGTTGATGACGGGAAAACTAAATTTAAAAAATCCAAATCAAACAAAAATACAAAGGCAGTCACATTTAAAAACTAGCAAGTAAACAAGCAAGCAATGCCACTAACCCCCCAAACTAGAAAAATAGTGTATTTTCACATAAATATAAATAACAGGAAGTACCAACCACCCTCAGGATGCAGATCATGGCTCATTCAATTTGTGGCCATATAATGGTACGGTTCTGGATCTACTTTTAACGTGCCATTATTATTTTTTCCTTATAGTCCAAGATTTGTTCTATTGAGATTTAATTCTTTACATATTTTTTCATGCAATTATTTCCTTATCTTGCATTACAACTAGCCCCAAATTTGCATTTCCATTCTTCAAACTCAGAACGCGAAAATGGTTTAGCACTTCTTTCTCACACGTATATAAGTCTGTTTCTTTGATTTAGGATATTATCTCCTCTATTCTTCACTAAAATATTTCCCCTCTCCTCCAAAAACAGAGCTGTACCATGCCCTTGATTTTTATTTTTTTGAAGGCACTTTCCATACAGTAACGGAAACAATATGGTATAAATTCAGTTACGGTGCTCCTGGAAAACATTTTTCTGTTTGTGGAGGAGAAAAGGTCTTCTTTTTTCATCTTCCACTAGGATATTGAACACATACTCTTAGAATAATTAAAAAAAAATCAGTTGTGAAGTTGCCCTTATCTTTTGAGCTGAAATCATAGCAATTATTATTGGCCAACCAGAATTGCTCTTTAGTCCTGAAGTGAGCTTCCATTTGGTTTTTCCTATTTTTCATGTACCTGTAAGATGTTGTCTAGACAATATTACTTGGAGTTACGTACAGCTTCCTCCTCAGGGTTTATTAATAAAAATACGTGAAATGTAAATCATGACAGTTTATTAAACTCCTTAGACATTATTGAAAAGTGGAAGTATTCATGAGCACTTTACATAGACGTACTCAAAAATAATCGAAATTCCTCAGGAAGTGGGGTAAAATAGCATTAATGGGGTCACTTGAATTTGTAAATATTCCATCATGCAGTGTTTTTGGTCTAAAGACCAAACATAATAGGTATCCGAATAGCACTAGTCTGTATATTGAACTCATCAACGTTAGAACCTCTGTCTTCACTCAAACATTTTTTCCTGTCTCTGTAAGTGTCTGCAGGTAGAAATGTGTGCTAAGCGAGATGTTTTTATTTACCATGGCACAATTTTCGACATTTCCTTTTATCAAGATCTGTGTGTGTTTGTGTGCTCCTGATTTATCTAAAGAAAAAAACCTTGAAAAATTAACAAGAACAACTCTCTATGATTACATACATTGATGAAAAGCCTTAATCCTAGAGTCTTGCCCAACACTAGATTTCTGGGTTTAGGAACAGAAGATTTGTAAAATAAAGATAAAAACTCTGATGCTCTTTGCTAATCCTACAACACAAGATATTGCTTACAGGAATACCTATGCTGTTCCCACTACAATGGTCATTAGAGGTAGCTATAAACTGTGGTTTATAAAACAAAATTACTTTGTCTCTAACTTTTAAATGAATAGCTGAAAAATAATACATTGCTGAGAAATCGGTGAGAAAATAGAAAAGTCATAAATTTATTTTCATAATAATGACGCAATTATAAGTCTTACAAGGTTTAAATTAAAAAGGACATTTTATATCTGTAATAGATAATAATTATATAAGCCAAAGAAATACTATTTTAGCAAAATATGTGGTGATAAACAAACATTTGATGACATCTGTTGCATGAAATGTTAATCTTCAATACATAACCATTTAGGCTTCTCCAGCATTTTGCTAAAGAGAGCAAAAATTTTAAGTGCTCTTAACTTCTTCATTATCATAAAAAAATCAAAAAATTAGAAACTAGGCCACTTCTGTTCAATAAAAGCAGCTTAAATATGCATATAAAGGATAGAAAAAATGTTTAACAGCTTCAAAATTTGTCCAAGTACTGGAAAACTTAAGGACAACACAACATTTTTCCTTTTTTTCTTAACAAGTATAAAGAACTTTAATCCTTAACTTGAAGCTTCTGTAATATGTTGGATACATCTAGGCTCATTGTCACTGTGGAACCGCTAGCCGCGTGCAAGAACCAGGCTGGATCAGGTGAGGCGAAATTCTGATTTTATTATTTAATTCTAAAACTTATATAGACTTTTAAAAGTTCCTTCGGATTGGGTCGATTCAAAACCTCCCCCTAGGCCGATAGGCCAGACTGAACTGCCCATCTTTCCAGAGATAGTTTCGATAACATCCAAATCTTATCTTGGTTTATGAAACACAGGGAGAAGAAGAGAAAAATTCCCATGGGAAAGAGTCTGTGCTACCACAGCTCATATCTGTTTCAGGAGATAAATTATGCGCCTCTTTAAACATTCGTCTCCAGATATTAACAGCTGAATTTCTTGCAAAGGTCATTTAAAAATCCAAGGGTGCTTCTGCCAGGTACAATCTTATTAGAAAGAATCAGCACTTAAAAATTAATTATTCTAAATCATAAGATAATGTCATCTTTTTTTTTTCATTAAGAGAGAAAAATAGCTGAAATATTTTAGGGTGGATTATTTCTTCCTTCTGATTTTATTAGTGGTTTTGTAATCCTTCGATGTTTTGCCTTCCTGGAAATAGAATTTCATTCATCATTTTACATTTTTTTGAGAAGTTTTAGATATTGACCTCTGTCAGAGAGAGTCCAGGCAAGATGATTCCCTAGTCTGATCTAATGTAGGAACCATAGTTTATGTTCTTGGGGTTACTGATAGACATTAAAGTTTGTTAAAGGATGGGGAAAACATAGAGAAGGAAAAAAAAAAAAGAGGATTGCAGCTGGCTTACATGTCTGAAGCCAATAAACTAACAAAAGAACTAAATATCAGATATTCAAGGGCAAGATAATTATGGTGTACTTCTTGCAGTTACAGAAAATCATAAGCAGAAAGATCAGACCAAAAGGAGGTCACTCGAGTATTTCAAAATCCAAGGCTAAATTATTAGCTGCGAAACTAAACCAGGAGGGAAAAAAGCAGTTTAGATTAAAAACAAGCAATTAAAAAACCTTCCACAAAGGTTGCCTTTGTTCAAGGCTTGTTTACCTGATGTGTGTGAACAGTGAAGGAACCACGGAAACCAAGTTGCAGAGCGTGCAATAACTTAGAAGCCTTTAGTGTTAGTAAGCTGCACTTTTAAAATATAAAAATATGAACGAGAAAGTCATGTTAGCACCTAATATCATTCACATAACTGTATTTGTTAATGATGTGTAATGTTAACAGCTGCTACTTGGAAAAGAGTGAAATCACTTGCAACTTAGAATCACAATGTATCCATAGAAACCAAACATCGCAAGCCTTCCCAATCACTCTTCTGGTGTTGATACAATTGCAGAAGATTTGCCTGGATTCTCAGAATGTATTTGATGCTATGTCGCAGCATATCCTATGGGGAAATTAAGTCAAATTGGTTTAAAGAGGAATGCAATTAAATGAATCAAAATCTGTCTGTCTAACTCAGGAGAGGTTAATTACAAATAGTACTTCCATCTAGATGAGAAAATAATGTCCAGCACTGTTCCATGCAGATGCCCTTGGGGTCTTATTACATCCAATATCTTCATTCTGAAAATGTATAAATACGGGGATTAATGGCTGTGTTCACAACTACTGAGCACCTACCCTCTCACTGGAGAATCCCATACTGTTATTAAAGCCCTGACAATGCCATCTGTATCCACACTGCAGGTCCCGGGGCAATAATCCTGGAATGCCTCTCTAACGGTGCAGTGCATATGACAGGAATCTGCTGCCGCAAATGCCTTGCTAGAGGCCAAGCAAGCTATTGCCCAACCTTCACCACATTAGCTCTGTGGCAAAAATTACTTTACCCAGGTCATGACAACCTTGAAAAAGCACAAGGAACTTCCCTTCCTGAACTGGAAAAATTAAACAATTCGTGTCATGATCCAACCACCAACCACTGTCATTATCCCTCCACACCACTGTACATACCCTGCTGTCCTGCAGGTTGGCAGCTATGGGTGTATTTGCCATTCCTGGGCCGAGGTGTCCAGCTGTGGTGGGTCCCAGGGCTGATCTCGGGTCCACAGGCTCCCTCTGGCCAGGTCCCTGTTGTCCAGCCTGTCTGATCCCCAGCCTTGCCACTGGGCACATCAGGGCTGTGAAGTAGCTTTCACCCCTTCACTGGGGAGAGGAAAAGAATCAGGCAGCAACTGGAAAACATATAAAAAGGAATGTTAAACAGACTCCATGTATAAGACACCAGTATCCTGCTCCATGTGGCAAAGAACAGAAATTCCCACCAAAAGCCTCTGGGTCCTGCTGACAAAGACTTGAGGATGCTGCCAACACATCTTATTTTCCACTCCCTCTTTCTTCTTGAGGAAAATTAAATCCTCCCTGAAGCTGATTCCTCTACATAAAAAGTTTCACAGATGTTAAGCAAGTAGAAACACTTAAATCTTCAGTAATGAGACAAATGTTTCTCTTTGCAGATAATGTATCATCATGACTATCACAAGCCAGGCAATGACAATTAAATATGCGTAGGAAGGACAGCGAATTCTGCTGGTCTGTCCTAATGACAAGATTTTAAAACTTATTGTGGAATTTTTAAACAAGTTATATACAATAGCATGCAAAATTTAACAATTTTGCAAGTTTGTCTAAAAAGTAATTCTATATTTTCTACATGTCCTGATTTATTTTTTCCCCCCAAAGAAAGTAGGCTATCCATTAAAATTTCACCTTAAATGCAAAACATGATTACAACAGAATATTCCTTCATGGTGAATTTGCAGATTTATAAGCACTTGAAGGGTCTAGCTGTGAATTTGTTTGGAATAAAAATAACACACGTTCTTTGCAAAATGACTCATATCTCTTTTCCAATCTGAATTTAAGCTTTGTTTCATGTTCTGCATTATTTTTCCATTCCAACTAACTTCTAACATCCAAATTCCAGTCATTCTAAGTTTCTGGAAACTGTATAAAATAGGAGACGAATCCATTGTCTAAACACATTTATCATAAGGAAAGTAAGTTCCTTTTAAAAAGAAAAGTTTATTTGATCTAATAGGGAATTTTGGCTACGCTGAGACCAACTTTGCTTTGTCCACAATGAGGATCCAAAGGATTCTTGCTGAGGGTCTCACAGCAGGGTACAAGACAAGAACTGTTTTTCTAAAATTTTGTGTAGTGTATCTATGTTTACTGTGTTAGCGATATTCACTGACTGTTTTGTACTTAGGTATGAAATTATGTAAATTTACGTGCTCTGAGCATTAGACAAAAGATTATTATACCACTAAGATATAAATCTAATACCTTAAATGTCTTACAGCACTATCTTCCCATTATGGATCTCTATATTATTGTATTTACATTCTACCATTGCTTCTCATTTTAATTATATATATTCAGCTTTAGAGAAGCACAATTTCTTTTTTTTCTTCTTTCCTTTAGGATGTATTTAATTAGTTTAATTCAAACTCATGCCCTTCTGGCATCATCATTAACACAGAGTTAGTATGATTAGCATTTTAATATACAATTAATAATCCTGTACAAATCAGTTTTTTTACATTACTCTTTCTTTTTTAACAATAAATCTATAAACCTATTTTTCATTTATGTGCCACATTTTTTCCTCTTTTTCTTTTTGGTTACAGAAATAACTGAGAAGAGACAAGAACATGGAAATTATAATTGAATATTTTTTCACTTATCAACTCATTTTGACCTTGCTGCCCTCAGTACTTCACAGTGCTTTATGCTGTGTTCAATAGAAAATATCAAAGGGGTTGATGGAAGCATCTATTTGTGGTTGAGCCATGCCAGGTCTCCTAAAGGACTTTTATGGATTTGAGTTCTCAGATTAGAAATTATCATCATACTTTTAAAATTTACTTGGTTTCAAAAGCAGTGATTGCAAAAAACTGGATGAACAAATATTACCTAAGACAATGAAATTACTATGAAATTCAGAAAAATAACAAAATTATTAAAATTTTATTTAAGTTCAATTTTTTGTTAAAGCAGTATTTTTAGTCCATAGAATTGTTGAATAGCCTGACAACTTAGAATTTTCAAAAACCTCAGTATACTGTTACACCTGTCTTTCCACCTCCCAATCTACATACTGCAAATATTCAAAATGAATGTAGTACTGATTTTTTTAGCAGTCTTATCCCTAATCCACAGATCTCACCAAAAATTTATGAAAAAATATAGTAAAAAACCCTTTGAAATAAAATGAGAAGTCAGAGCAAGTATAGTTTCATCAAGTGTCTGTAAGCATAACCTTTCCAACAAGAGGTGTCTACAGAAGAAAAAAAGAAGACAAAAAATTCAGATAGAATTTCTGCCTTGAAACTGTGACCCCAATGCCAAAGGATTTCAGAAGGACGTAAATGTTTTACGGTTAATATCAAATTTTACATGGAATCTCAAAGCCTTAAAATTGACAGCAAATTTTACAGAGAAATTGCCACCAAAATTATGTCACTTAAATAGGACAATCTAATTTTCAGGATGAGCTGTGACCTTTCATAAATGAGTTAAGTGGGAAGTCCAGTTCCCAGCAGATAAGCAATCAAGGAAAAAAAAAAATAGACCACGAGAACTATAAATACACTGCTCATATCTTTTGTTGAGTGAATATATTAGAAAATAGAAAGTATATTGGAGAGTTTGTGGCAATCTATATTTCAGAAACTTAAAACACCATTTTATGTGTCTAGATGATTCTATATTCCTTTTTTTGTTTTGATGCTTTTCTGTTGGGTTTTTTTAAGGTTGTTTCATATGTGTGTTTTTTTTCATGAAGGGGTCAGTTGAAGGAATCCCTTTCGGAACAGGTTAATTCTTTTAGTTCTGCTATGCTTTTCCTTCTCTTTTTTATTGTGCTTTCTGCAAATTTGTCTTTGACATGCACAGTTCTGTGAATGCACACAATGATCCAATGACAATTAAGTTTCTTGAACTTTAGAATACAAGGCTACACCATTACATCTGGGTAATTCAATTTGTGGAACAGCTGGCATGTAATTCCATCATTCAATCCATTTCTATTAATTCTGTCTGATGATAGTTTCAGTCATGGTGTATTGCCAGTAAGTCATGGATGTTTATAACAGAGGCTTTGCTGTTGCTTCTTAGCTATGAAGAAAAATCAGCTCATTTACAGTATCCATTTGAAAGGTGAAAACCATCCTGATATATGAAAACCTTTCTTTAAGCAGGAAATAACCGGACATAGCTCCACCATCTGTTCGTTGGAGACACCATTACTGTTTTCAAAATGTTCTTTTTCTTGTAAGTGTCTACTTATAACTATATGCTTTTACACTTTAGCAATTAAATTAATTTTAAAAATTGAAGCTTTAATAATTATTTTTATTTTACTGATTATTTGTGAAATTACCTATAAGTCTTTTCAAGATATATATTTAGAGGTTTTTGTGACTTACAAGGTTTCAGCAACTGACTTACAGACCTGAGATGTCTGCAGTTTAGTGCCTATTTTCTAGGTCAACCTTGATTAAGTTCCATTTAACTATAGAATCATAGAAATTATTTTTGTTGGAAGGGACCTTAAAGATAATTTAGTTCTAACTCTTGTGCCATGGGCAAAGATCCAGTTTTCTAGTTTCAGTATTCTGAAATACCCTACCCAAATAACTCTGAAGGATGAAAAAAGAAAAAGAATTATCCAAAGAAAAACCACCAAGATTGTGCTGCTTTCCTTTAGTCATCAGGATGAATTATGTGAAAATGAAGCTGGGAAGGGAGGACATGAACTTAAAAAATAAAAGAGTATGTATTGTTCAATCTTTTAGAGAAAGAGGAGACCCTCAATTTGTAAAAAATACATTTGTATTCTGAACACACTTTGATCAATCTGATTGAAAAACATGTCTGATTGCATCCAGAGAAGATGCAGTAGAAGGAAAAGTATAATAAAAAGCTTGCCATACATGCAGATGGATTTGAGGTGCAATAAAAGCCCTAGGGTGCTGAGAATATTTCAGTGTGTAGGATCATAAAAAAGTGTTTACCCATCAATATTTCACTGGTATTTTAAATTTATTTGTTGGACAGAGAGTATGATAATCCTAAAGAAAAAAAAATAACCAAAACAATATTAAAAAACAGAGTAAAATATGTGATGATAACATTGACTCTAGGAAAACAACCAGTCATTACTAATTTTTGTTTATTTTGTCTAATATACAGAATATACAGGAGAAATTCTCTGGTGTAGTAGATCTGTACATTCACACACAAAATACATGCTAACAAATTTTTGTTGTTTTATTTCAAAATATGTTCGCTACTTTCCAAAGCGGATCTTTCAAATATTTTCAGTGGATTGTGTCTACAAGAAAGTCTTTTTCCTCTGGGCTTATGCATTTAAAAAAAAAAAAAAAAGGTTTCTATTATTTTGACCCAAAAATATTATATGTCTTTTCGTTATGACAGAATATATTTTGGTAGGAAATAAGCAGAAAGATAGTGAAATTCAGAGAATAAAAAATAAGGGTTTCATTCATCCTCATCCATGCACAATTTCAGAATTTACCTATCAGCTGACTTGATGTTGAAACAATTATTTTATTTACATTTCACTGTCATTTTGTACCAAAGTTTCTGAATTAAACACAAACAAACACC
>VWZW01004510.1:4220468-4388500 GCA_013397115.1 Edolisoma coerulescens | reverse complement strand
AAAACCAACCAACCAACAAAAACTCCAAACCCCCAAACCTGACAGTTAAGAAAATGTGACATAAGGTTAGGGGTAAGAAAAATGGTTAAGATCTTTACTTCGAAGCAGTTTTGAAGATTGTTTTAAAGATCACATGAATAACTGAACAAAAGAAGATTTGCAATAGTGACAGGTAACTAAGTCTTTATTTTGGAAGTAGACCAGAAAGCAGGGTTTGAGCACCAGATAACAAATATTTTATCTGAAAAGTCCGAATTACAGGTCTGAATAAAAAAATTGAACATTGTATTAAAACGTGTTTCTGCCATGGCTAATAAAAATAATTGCCCTTTCTTAAAAAAAAATAAATACTAGAGGGGAAAAATATAACTTCAGAATTGCATAAAATATGATGGTCCTAATTCCCTTGTTATTCTATTCAGCAATTTCTAAAAAAAAGCCAAAACAACCAATTTTACCCTGAAGAAGGAGTCAGAAGCTGGTGTTTGCTTGACACTGTACTTCAGCTTTTAGAGTCAGGTTTCCTTCACCTATTTTCTTGTTAGAGCAAATCAAATGCTTGCTCATATTGTAAATGTCTGGCTTGCTTTTTTCCCAAGGTTTGGCATCTTGACCCATAGTTTACCAAGAAATTTGTAATGACACAGACCAATATCGAAAGGAAGAAAGGAAGAAAGGAACAAAGAAAGGAAGAGAGGAAGAAAGAAAGAAAGGAAGCAAGAAGAGAGAAAGAAGAAAAAAAAGGAAGAAAGAGAAAGAAAAAAACAAAGAAAGAAAGAAAGAAAGGAGGAAAGAAATCCTCTGCAGCCCAGGCCAGCACAGGGATAGGTCAAATACGGGCTCTTTCTGCAGCAGAACTGATTTAAAATAATGAGTTTTATCTGTGAACCTCAGCTCAAGTACTGGGGCTACCAAAGGGAGGGAAAAGAAGGGAAATGTGGGACCGGAAGCAAACTTTCAGTATTTCTGCATATTTTAAACCTTCACTACTCAATAAAGAGAAATGTGTACTCTTATTTCAAAGGACAGGAAAATATTTATTTTTCTGAGAGTCATGCTCACCCGAGCATCCTTTCTTTTGTTCATATAAAAATCCAAGAATCCTCTACTGAATTAAATATTTCCATTTTTTCTTAGGTTCTTGTGCAAAGTGCAGCACCCCTGAACTCTCTGGGACACACTAATTTTTAATGGAACTGTGTCATGAGCAATCTGAGTGAACCATTCTCCTTCCTTACAGTCTTTTTCCTTCTTTTTCTCCCCTCCTATCAGATTTCCCTCTACATTTGAAATGCAGTGTTGAAAACACAAAGGTCGAAAGGTTAAAAGCTTGTCAAATTTTTTGTTAGTAATCAACAGTACATACAATTAAAATACTCATATATATATATGTTTAACCCCAACAAAAAAAACCCAAACAAACGCATCAAAGAGTAACAAAAGCAACACCTTGCCTCATAGTACAGTGCCAAGAAAAGTTCTCCACTTCACGTTTCACACTTTATCACCTCCTCAATCCCATCTTATTTAAGAAATCAACTGCTGAATACACACTGAGGAGTTTTATTCCTCCCTCTTTACTGCTGCTATCAGCTGAGAATATTGTTGAAAACTGACCATTTGTGGATGCCCTGGCCAGCAGATTAGACTCTTACAGCAAGGTGTCATTACTCCTGTCCTAATTCACTTTGCATAAAGGAGTTAATGGCTCACTGAACCGGAAAGGACAAACAGATTACAAAAGAAATCAATCTAATCAGCTAGAACAGAGACCTTGGTTCCAGTTTCAATTCTGAAGGCCTTCGTAAAACTTCAGTGAATAACATCAGTACAGAAAGAGTCCCTAAGGATATGTCTACAGGAGGCCATGGTGGTGGGAACTGTAACAACATTTTAGAAAAGAAGTCTTAATAATATTAATTATCAATATTTCTCATTAAAATACTGTTTTCTATGCTTTTAATTTTGTTCCTACTTTATCACAAAGCCCAGAGGGAAACTTGATTTATTTATTCTTGTTCTAGCCATGAACATGTTTGTTTTTTGCATAAGATTTGTAAGAAATTCAAAACGTTGGCTGTTGAGAATATAAGAGACTTTAAAAAACCCCAAACTCTTGCAGTAGTCATTTATTAATTATATACGTGTTGAAATAGTCCCTAGTAAGAAGGAATGTAAAAATTATTATGATTTGCTTCTTGGGTAAGATGAGCAAAACTGACAGGTGGAGAACTGTAACTTTAATGTTGCCGACTTCAGGTATCAATTTCTCAAAATTCAGATTTACAGAAATCCCAAACAAAAAGAAAACTTATTTAAGGACACCTATGTGTGTAAAATCTACATGAAAGGGATTCAGACAAGACTTAATGTATGAAAAGTTACCTGCATATTTTAAAGAAGCTTCACTTACTTATTTCAACCTATTTCCTTTTACTTCCATGATGGTTTATTTAGAACTTAGCAATATTTGACATCACTGGTGTTTGCAGTGGTTCTTCAGACCACAGCACTGCAATATCAATCACTGGTGTGATCTTCAAACTTTAAAAATTCTATGTGATGTCTACAGTATAATTACCAGTGATATCTACATTTACATGAAGATTTAATATTACTGCATGAAAATAAAGTCAGTTGTAGAAGAATTAAATTTCTATAATATTTTATATAATACATAATAGAGTTACTCTTTATGTTGTCATGTTAAGATCCATAAGATTTTTTTATGGTTGGATAATAAAGTGGCTAAAGCTTATTTCTTTATAACTTTTACATTATTATATCTTAACCATATGTATATTTATCTTTAAAAAGGGAAAAATATTCTTATAGCTGATGTTTATCTTTTTAAATGCCTTTTCATTTATGTCCAGTCTCCAGACTCCCTTAACATTCCAATTTTCAGTGTCAGAACACTAAATCTTTTCTTTTCCTGAAGTCAGCTGATATAAAAATAAGAAGAATATGAAATTCTCAGATTGCTCTTCTCAGTATAGAAAGCAGAACAATTATTTCAGTATGAAATCCTCTTAGCTGGATTGTTTGGCATTATTTAACCCACTTATAAAGGCATTGCAGAATATCCTTGGTAGCTTGTGAAGAGCAGATCCCAGCTAATTTTTTCAAGTGAACAACACTGAAGAACATCCATTTCCATTGTTTAAAAATTTTTTTTTTTGGAAATAAGGCCAGCTAACCTCACAAGAAAATAAAGGTATTACTGCATCAGAGGAGGTTTAAATTGGATATTAGGAAAAAGATTATCACTGAAAGAATGGGCAGGCACTGGAACAGTCTACCCAGGGAAGCAGTGGAACCACCATCCCTGGAAGTGTTCAAGAAACATGGATGTGGCACTGAGGGATGTGGTACAGTGGTGAACGTGGCAGTGCTGGGTGCAGGGCTAGACTCAATCTTAGATGTCTTTCCCAACCTTAACAATTCTATGATTTGATAATTATTCAGATTAATAAAAAAGTTTACACTGAATTTTGAGAACTTCTGTAAATACTCTTTACTTTCAAAGTCTCTTGAACACAGTGAAAACCAATCTACTACTGTATCCTACAAAAATTGTTTGTTTTGCAGTGTGAATTCAGCCACAAAGAGCTGTTTTCAGTTTAGTGTCCCCTGGTTGAATAAAAGCAAAAGCAGTGAATGTTTTACTTTTTTAAAGCATCTTTCCTGTATTCTGCAAATTCTAACCTTCATTTACAAATGATGCTCTAATTAGTTTTTGCATCAGACACTCGCTGACACATGAAGTCATAGAGTCTATTGCTTTTCTAACTCAACCCTTTTCCATGCAAATTGGATGCTTCAAAAAGAGAAAACATTTTTAATTGATTTTACATTATTGAACCAAATAACACACAAAATAAACAAATATATCAGGGCTCTTCATGACACTAATTAGGCCACCTTATGCATTTGCAGGTAATCTGTTTATTATTGTGATTCCCTTCCAGTGAATTCTAAATGCTGATACTGAATTTCATGATAAATATACCAGTTAATGAAGAGGCGAAATTAAGAGCTGATAAAAATAAACTGGAAAAAGAACAGTACAATTTCTAATACTTACTATAACCGTGAATTCTCACAGAACACTTTCACTCTTTGTACTGGGCCTGTTCACTGTGTCTCATTCACATGTTTAAAGTAAAATGAGAAAACTGGTCCATTACATGTGGACAGGCTATCAGATGTTAATAATACAGAGTTCATTTCATAGCATTGATAAGAAGTCAAATATCCCCTCTGAAGTGATGATAAAGTATATTATACTTTTTTTACTGTTGCTTATTATTACAAAGCTGGACACTATACCTTATCTTTACTTCAGTGTAAGAGCTGAGCTTCAAGGCTTTTTAGCTACATCTATTTTTTGGTTGTGGCATTCTGCATTCCAATCGTATAAACTTTCAACGCAATTTATTCTAATTAATCTTAGCAAATAGCAGTCATCTCAAATAGCCATAAAAGCATCTGTTTTAATCATAATCCAAATATGAACACCAGAAGATAACAAAAAGGAGCAACGTATAAGTAACCAACGTGTAAGTAACTTTATGAATAGCAAAACCTGACTTGGTTATGAATTGTACTCACAATTTCCGTATGTCAGTCTCAAACTAGCACTGTGAGGGTAAATTGTTCCCAGAAAAGCCAGGGCCATGTATCTTTTGACCTCCTTCTTCCATGGGTGTTAATTCACATTTGTGTTTGATCTTCTTTTCATTCCTAGACGTAAAGTATTCTCCATGAATCACAGAATCACAGAATGGGTCAGGCTGGGAGAGATGGATCATTGAGAAGTTTCAGGAAGTAAAGTTTGCAGAGGAAGAACATCTAGATATAAAAATACCCTCCTCAAGCAAACAACACTTTCTGTTAAAGATGGTGCTGCTGTTATCTTTATTTAATATATAGTTCAAAACTCAGTTTACATTATTCCTCAGATTAAGAGGTTATGAAATGTCATTTCTTACCTGTGTAAATGAGCATAGGGTATTCTAGGAATATTTTTCAGGGTTCAGACTACTATGGTCCAAGCATCCTAAAACTAAACATTGCTCAGAGAAGACACAAGTAGATTTGACCCAAATCAGAGAAAAATAAAACAGTTCAGGTCAAGTAAACTTTAGGAATTCTTATCACCTTGCACAGGAAAAAATAAATCAGTTCTGACCTTGTAAAGGAAGTGTTAATCAAATGTAAAATGATATAGACTCTCAGCTTATTTTAAAGGGCATTTTTGATTCCACATCAGGTTCTCATCTAGACTCTGTCTGTCAGCTTTGCGTCTGTGATTAAACATTCAGACTAGCTGAGAGCGTCTTAAACATAAGGCTGGATTGTCAATCTCTTTTTGGTTTAGGAAGTATTTCAATATTTCAGATGTGTTAAGCAAATGGCCAGAGTGAAACCCCTTCAGAGTATTCCAATTCTTGATCTCTTTTCTTCAGTGAGGAGGTTACCAGAATCAACTCTGATCACATAATTCGTGCCTCCTCTTAAAACTTGGCTAAAAGTCTTTTCTCTATCAAAAGTAAATGGAGATCTTAGCTTTCATTCTCTGATAATGTTATATAAAATAGAGGACTCATGTTTGCAGAGCAAGAGGAAGTAACCCTCAGCCATCTTGCTCTCAGGGAGAGGATCGAGGATTGCCAGATCAAAGGAAACATCTTTTCAAATATGTTGTAGGGAAAAGTCAGTCATTTCTTACCCTTGCCTTTATAGTACAGAGAATCCTACTAAAAGCAAGATTCCCACATATTACCTAATAAAGCATCATTTCTAGCTGAGTGACAGAAAAAATATTAGAGCTTAAATGAGGGGGAAAAAATAATGTCAAGTTTTCCCCACAGTTATAACCTTTGTCTCTTTCATGCTGTTGAAGTAATTGCTGAATACAAGTTAAGTGACGAATTAGAGGGTTTCATTTTTATTATAGTCACGTGATGGGCTTCTACTTGAAAATGTAGATGGATTCTTGAAATTGTGGAGAATGAATCCCTATTCTTCCATCCTAATAGCGTCTTAGCAAAAGGGATAGTTAAAAAAATTACTTTACTCAAGCAGCAGAGAACTGTATGTTTACCCCCTCCATACTGCCTTTATGACTTTAATAAGAGAAGTTATTACAGTGGAACACACTACCTCCTATGAGGACAGTCTCTCCTGTTGAAAAATCTGAGAAAATTGGAACTGTTCAGCCTGGAGAAGAGAGGACTCCAGAGGGACTTTATTGCAGCATTTCAATACTTAAAGGGGACTTATATGAAAGATGAGGACAAATATTTGTAGTTATAGAACAAGAGGTAATGGTTTTAAACTAAAAGACAGTAGATCCACCCTAGCTATAAGGAAGAATTGTTTACAGTGAACGTGGTCAAACATTTGAATAGGTTGTCCCAGGTGTCATTTAAATGCCCCTACCAACTCCAACTATTCTATAATACTAAGGTTATAATAAAACTGTTTGGAAAGATGGGGTTTTTCACATGGAATGTAAAATCAGTGCACCATTCATAAAAAGGAAAATGGTTCAGGACACGTAATAGTGAGCTGGGAGTGTTTTTTGGGGAAACTGAAGGCACTTAGGTTTCAGTGCTAGGTTTCTTTTGAGGGATGCACCAACAGCCAACAGTCCTGTGCCTCTTCATCACGGCTTATTGATGATTTAGTGTCACCCACCCATCTGTGCACAGGCAGCCCTCCCCACAGCTCTGCAACAGGAATTCATTGCCTCCTAGATCGCTGCTTCTCTTTCTGTAGGCCGTTAACTCTAAGCAGCATGCTTCAGTGAGCAGTGTATTCTTTCCTAATTACTTCAGTCAGCTCATGAATGAAAACACACTCCTTCTTGTTGAGACAAGGGCTGCAGGATTTTTATCTCCTTAGAATACCTTCTAAAATCTGCTCCTCACTTTGGCCACTTTCACCATCAGTAATTTGAAGGCCTAAAGAACTAAAATATTTATTTGCTTAAATCTTGATGACACATGAGCATCTCTTTGATGGACAGATCAAAAGATCTGCAGAAAACACTCATCAGTTCTACTTAGCCTGAATCAAGTTTAACTGCTATAGCTATTTAATAACTGAGTATGGGAGCAGAAGCATAATTTATAATGTCAGGAAATAAAATAAGTATAGTTACTTTAGAAGTGCAAATTCAATGCTATCCCATAAATCAGCAGACTATAGCAGAAGTGGTAGTAGTGTTTTATGGTAGTATATAGTAGTAGTGTTAGAGCTACTTTAGCAAAGCATTTGGTACTATTTCCCAGCCATCTCTTAGTCAAACTCACAAAAAAAAGACTGGATTGATAATCTGGAAGCTGAGAAGGAAGTTGTGTAACGTTGTACTCAGAGAGTGATGATCAGTGGGCTTGCTCAGGCTGGCAACCTGCCACAAATATGATCCTTCAGGGATCAATACTGGGTTCCACGACACTTAACATCTTCATAAATCATTGGCATGATGGGACTGAAAATATTCTCACCAAGTTGGCTGGTGATATTGAAGTGAGGGATGAGGTAAACATTTCAGAAGGGAGAGATATCTTACTGGGAGAACCAGGCAGGTTGGAAGAGTGAGCTAGCAAGAACAGAACAAAGTTTAACAAGTGAAAAAAGGGCTACCTGGGGGTCCTGGTGGACAACATGCTGCAGATGAGCCAGCAGTGCACCAATGTAGCAACAAAGGTGAAACATGTCCTGGGCTGCATCCGCAGGGGCATTGCCAGCAGAGATAGAGGTGGGATCATCCGACTCCACACAGCACTTGTCAGGCCACACCTGGAGCACTGCGTCCAGTTCCTGTCCCCACAACTCAAAGCAGACAAGAACAGGCTGGAGCTGATCCAAAGGAGAGCCATGAAGATGGTCAAAGAGCTGGAGAACCTACCTATGTGTAAAGACTTAAGACATTAACTATTTCCTCCTTTTCTCAGGAGGGACTTCATCACAGTATTCCAACAGTACTTCAAGAGTGGTTTTAAAGAGGGTGAAGGCTCTCTCTTCACAAGGAATCACCTGAGAGAAAATACGGGACAAGCAGTCCAGATTGCATCATGAGAGCTTTCATCTTGATATAAGATTTTTTTGCAGTAAGAAGAGTCAATCACTTGAACAAGCTCCCTAAAGATGTGATAAAGTCCCCATCACTGGAGGATTTCAAGATGTGACTGGACAGGATGCTAGATAATTTCACCTGTCCTTTTCATGAAAAGTTGGCCTTAGATATCTTGTTTCCATACTTACGTTATTCAGTTTGTCTGAGATTCCTGATGATTGAAAATGTTGTTGCTTTAGACCATCATCTTGGCAATCAGTGCAAGTATATAATATAAGAAAGAAATTTCCCTACTTATTAGTGAGAGGATTTTTTCTTCTGTTCTCTGTGATGTTTTATTCTGTGAAAGACATTCTCAGTATTGTTGCATATTTCACTGTGTTCATTTGACACAAATTGGATGAGAAAAAGTGCTTTTTAGTTTTATAACACAGGTTTCTAAAATCTTTTGTATATGCCAGATGTAGCGTTTTCAAACTAGCTTGGAGGTTTCTCTGAAGAAATAGAAGTAAAAAAGTAATTTTCTATGAAGACTTAAGGGTTCCAGAAATCGCAAACTGTATGTGCTAGTCTGGAACTACAATTAAAACTAGTATTAATTTTAAAGGGAATGTTGAGTCATAAGGATGAAACCAACTCCTCAAGTGCATTTTAAATCAAAACAGCCAGTTTGGGGCAGTGTCCAGCAGTTGTGAAGATAGTATTTACAGTTTATTTTGAAGAAAAAAGTCAATGCAAAATTAAAAGAAGTTCCTGTGCAAAAGATTTCAAAATACTTGTTGAATTTCGAAACCTTTCGCAAGGTTTAAGGTTAGAGGATTTCTCCAAGGTCAGAAGATGTAAGCTAGATATACAATTAAAAGTGAAAAGAATGAGAATTATGTCTTAACCTAGAGTATCTGTCCAATGCCTATTTAATATTTACACTCATGCAGTGCTAAGTTAAAGACAGCAGATCTCTGTAGTAAGTTTTAACATTAAGATTATCTCACATACTTGCAGACAGATCTCATGGAAATCCCATGTAACAAGAAGACAGATATCCTGTTTTTCAAAATTCGGCTTTGCATTAGTCACTCACCACTTCTGAGAATACCAAGGACTAATTAGTCTTCCTTGATTTTGCATCTGCCAATGCAGCATGTACAACCAGATCCATCCAAGGGGAGAGTCATCCTTTTCCTCTCTTCTGGCCCTTCCAGTACTTAAAAATATCGTTACAGTCACTGAACAGTAGAATATAACATGCTGGTCCTGGAAACAGCACTAGGATTTTTAATTTTCAGTAACCATATTTCTAAAAAGCTACTGCATGCATGCTTTTTTTTTTGCATGATTTGGGGGATTTTTTTTTAATATCAGTTCACAGTTGGTTTGGTTTCAATTTGAGTTAGGAACAACATCCGAAAACATACAAACAAACCAGATGCAACTAAACGTTGCACACGTATATTATACAAACCCTGGAACTGAAAATCTTTTTGACATCTGTTTAAAATTGATTTTAGTCACCGACTTGCTTTCAGGATTATTTCCACTAGTCAATATCAGTGAACTGTAGCACCATAAAATGTTGTTTAGAACATAGGTAATCTCTGTGTGAATGTAGCTCAACTCCACACACAAGTGAGACTGTGGCTAGAGGGGTCACGTGTGCATTTCACCTGCCAAGTACTGAAAACCTCCAGGGGTGGAAGAGCCATGACTTCTGTGGGAAACCTATTCAGCACTGCATTGCACTTCTGGTGACAAGATTTTTTCTGTATTTGAGTTTCCAAGCCACCTCTCATACTACATCTTAGTTTGTTGTTACTTGAGAAGAGCTTGGCTCCATCGTCTTTGAAATTTGCTTTCAAAGGAATTTAAAGCTATTTGTCAGAGGAAATAAGCCCAGATCCCTTCATTTCTCCTCAAGGCTTGTGTGTTCTAGGCCCCTGATCATCCTGTAGCCCCTCACTGGATCCTTTTGAAGAAGATGTGCCCAACTGCAGCATCCCCAGTGCAGCCTCACCAGGGCTGCACAGAGTGTGGAGAATAACTTCCCTCAAATTCTGCTCTGTTGGAATGGCAGCATCAATTTTAAGCCATAATTAGATATGTAGAAATATATAATTTGTAACAAATAATAGTCGCATTTTAATTAGACTGACCAAGAAGAGAGTTGAAGCAGAAAACAGGTCCTCTTCATAAGGAGTTGTTGGCTTGGTCCAATGAGGAATTAGGACCTAAATAGGTTTATTCACTATACAGGTACTAGATAGGTTTATTCACTGAGGAACGCAGAGTATATGCTATGGAGAGTGACATGAATACTATGTAACTAAGAAGACAAGCAAAACCCAGACTCAGATATATGACTTCAGCAGGAAATATCAATGCTACCATAAAAATCAAGATAAAGAGGTTCCATTCAACTTCTTTTTAAATTCTTCTTAACTTTCTTACAAGAGTTTCATAATGAATCTGTAGGGAATTGATGCCTATAAGCACTAATTTAATTTTCAAAAAACAAAGAAAATCAAATATTACATCAGACATATTTGCCACATAATCACAGGAAGGATCATAAAATGAATGTAATTTCAATTATACAAGTACTCATCTGCTGACATTTTGTTATACATTAGCTGAGAATGTGTAGCAAATCCAATCAAAGAGTAGCAACAAAAAGCCTGGGAGATTAATTAGATTTTCAAATTGAGTCCCAGAAATTCTGTTTCAAAAGAAAGCAAAGCATCCTCTTTAGTCATGTCTGTCTTTTCTCTCGTGCTATATGAATTCCTCAAGGTAGCTTGTTGTTATTTTAAACTAATAATTCCATGTAGTTGCTCTGTTACATAAAAGAAACAGTATACAAATTAGCATAACTTTTCTTCACTGTACTTAGTACTAAAATGTTACCCCTAGATAGACAAGAAAGGCAAGGCTTGCTGAAGTCATGCTGCCCTGAAAAAGAGGACAGGCAGATTATGACAATGAAAAATCAATACTTTAATGAAATTATTAACTATTTATATGTCACAATAAAATGATCTATAGGAGAAGTAAGAAAAATGCATTAGATTTGGAAGATTTACATTAGAATACTAACAACTGTCTTGAAAATTTTTTCCCATGAATTTTTGGAAGACTTTTAGGCACACTAGTTCCTATCTTAATTCAGTTGATCCTCCTCACAAAAAGAAGAAAATAAAGCAAATAAACAAATTCAAACAAGTTACCATAAAAATGATAAAAGTACCCTGAACACTGTAGACAGTAACAGTACATTGTAACAATATAATTTCCCATCATCCTGTTGTTTTCTCAGCGTGTTAAAAAGTAAGGAGTAAGTGTGGGTAAGGTAGATAATTATGTTCGTTGGTGTTAATGTAGAATGCTGAAGAGTCTTGTCCTACTCATCCCTGACACATTTCCTCTTCCATGTTTTTCTCTATTTCTTTAGATATCTAATGTTGATAGTTACTGTTCTATGTTTTCTTGCAGTTGACAAAGAGTTCTATGTTTTAGGAGTGGTGAGGAAGGTGAAACTGCATTTTTATGCCTTTGAAAGTTTCTATTAATCATAATATTTGAAAAAATTGAAGACTGTTTTCATGTATTTTATGAAGTTGCTGTAAGACTCTTTGGAATTTCAGAATATTTTAAGAATGTGCACAGCACTCTGGAAAATAAGACTTAGCCTTTTGGACTCTCATTTAAGAATAGATACTATTAACAGTTCTGAGCTCATGTCCTTTCTGTGCATTACCAGAAGACAAATGTACGATTGTCCTTGTCACAATCATTTCTAGGCACATAAATAATTTGTTGGCAGCTTTATTTTATTTAACTATTCTTAACAGGAAGCAGCATTCATTGTAATGTATTTCACAGCAAATGGTACAGACTGGCCATTAATTCACACCATGAGTGGCCTTCAGTCCCGAACTGTTGAGAACAGAAGTGTGTCTCGAACTGGTGTTCAAGTGACAGGTTTTGAGTTTGTGGCTGGTTTAGAGAATGAAAAGTAAATACATATAAATAATATGTTCTCCATGGTTCTGGGCTGTGAACTTTTAGATTTTTTTTTTTTTTCTAAAAATGAAACTTTTTTCGTATAATGATTTATTGTGTTAATGCTATACAGTATAGTACTATGTATGTACCATATAGTATGTTATGTTAACACTATTGTAGTGCTATACTATACCTGAACTTGGTTCATGGAGTTGCAGAATCAGACAGCAGTTCTTGGAAGGGATTTTTGAAGGTCATCTGGTCTGATTCCCTGCTCAAGCAGAGCCTTTTCCAGTCCATTTGCTACATCCTGGCCTGAGGCAGGGTAACCCAGGTTCTTGTTAATAGATCCCTTGGGGTGGATTAGAGTGAAATGACACTCAAAGACCAGTACATATATATATGTATATATAAGTATATGTATATGTATATGTATATTATGGGGTAGGTTTATTTGGTTGCAGAACAATTTGTTTGTAATGGAAAGGAGGTATGCAGCCATTTTGTTTATCTATAGAAGTGAAAAAATATAAAAGTTAAAAAATACAAGGCAAGGCAAGGAAGAGAGAAAAAGGGATAGAGAGAGAAAGAAGGATAAGAGCAGATTGTGGAAAGATGCCACCACTTGTGATTGCAGCAAGGACACTTGCTTGTTGCAATTCTGATGTCCTTTGGTGGAAGTGATTTGTCTTGGTTTTTTGGGGGTAGGGGAAGTCCCTGAAGTATAAAGCTCAATGGGTTGCTATGGGTTCAGCTTCAGGTGGGAACGGCCAGGTACCTCCCCTCAGGGGGGAGGTTTTACACTGTCTGATGCAGACTGTGGATGTTCCGCAGTCCTCTGGTGGAAGGCCCCAGAAATGAGTCTGGGGGCACTTCGGTGGTAATTGGTGGTCACAGATGCTTTATTTGAACAGTAATAGGTATATGAGCAGTTGCTTCCTTTCCCACAGCTCGCCAGAGTGGAACTTTTGTTCAGATGCATTCATCAGGAAGCGTTAACCAGATCTCGCCTTGCAAGGCCTGGAATTAGCAGGCTGTTCCTCCCTTCTGTGCTTATTGCAAGTTCCTGCTGCGGTGACTTATCTTATGAAAAATTCCTCCTTTGGCCTTGAGAGCATTTGAGACAGGCAGCTGTGCTCTTTAACTCCTTACACCATTGCCCAGGATTGTGTCCAGATGGCTTTTGAGTGTCACCAAGGATGGAGACCACAACCTCCCTGGGCAACCTGAGCCAGTGCTCAGTCACTTGCACAGTAAAAAAATGTTTGGGAAGTTCATGTGGAACCTCCTATGTTCCTGTCGCTGGGCTTGCCAAAAACAGCGTGACTCTGTCCTTTTGCACTGTTCCCTCAGGTATTTGTATGAACTTACAAGATCCCCCTGAGCCTTCCCTTCTATGACCTAAGCAGTCTCAGCTGTTTAGCTGATTTTTACCTTTTGAGACACTGCATCCAACAATTCCAAAGCATTTTTTATTTTTAGTTCAAAGTAAGAAAAAGATTATAGCCATCTGAAATGAGTTACTTGAGATTTTCATGCTTCAACATCTGCACACAATATTAATAATTACTTTATAGGTCTTTCCATACATCTGAATTTTTTCCAATCAAAATGGAGGCTGCTCACACAATTTCCCATCAGAAATGAAAATCTCACAACCATGTTACAACTCCACCTTCATTTCAATCCTTCTACTGCAGGATATTAATTTTATGGTCATTTAATTTAACCTTTTTGAGTGAGCCTACTGATACCTCTCCTTCATATATTGTAACATTTCTTAGCTGTGTTAGAAAGGTACGATCTGGCTGATTTTGGTATCAGATGGTCCTTGTCGGTCCCTTCAAACTCAGAATATTCTGTGATATTCATTTTATGACTTTCTAAAATAAATACATTAATATAAACTTTGATGTTTAAGTAAAAAAAAAATAATTTGCATTTTGGATATACTCATTTTTTGTGTTGACTTCACTGGGGGAACTTTGAAGTTCAGTGCAGAGTGATACCAAAATCAGTGGGATAGAAACTTTCTAACGAAATTTTGAATATTAGAAAGCAGGCATTCTTTATTACAGAATTCTGGTCACTCAGGGGATCCTTCCTCCATCTGAGTGTGCTGAGCACTGAGTGAATAGAGTTTTTATCATAAACACTGATTACATATTCATTAGCTATCCCTACTTCCTCTGACTTTATTTGACTTAGTCAGACCCCTTATTGGAAGTCCTTATGCAGTTCTTCGGGGTCTGTCTTCAATCTTCAATGTCCTTTCTAGGGAGCTGTTCCTCAGCCCTTGCTTTTGAGCAAGGGCAATATCATTGTTTTGCACAACTTCTGTTTTATAAGTCTCGCAGATCTGAGCTGGCATCCTGCTTTCATTTAGCATGGCTTTTGTTTGCCTAAGTTACATCCTTTATCTATTTCTACAAGGCTGTACTGTCCCTGATAAGAGTAAAATATTGTTTTGTTCTACTATCCTTATGCTGTTCTGTTCTACTGTCCTTATCACGTTGAGTTCAACTAATAAGTGAATGGCCGATACAGGGATTGAGCCCACAACCTCGGTGTTAATTAGCACCATGCTCTGACCAACTAAACTAATCTTGTGTGAATATGATGTTTTTAGGCTGCAAGGCAGTGGAGGAAAAAAGCCAAACACACAAACCCCAAAGTGTGTTTCTATGGCACCTGTCAGGAAGTGAAATGTCAGTACTGTAAACAATGTAGATTTTAAGCAACCCTTTGCTTAGAAAATACATGTGATATATGTGTTGTCTACAACTGTGACATCCAAAATGTCATCCTAGGTGATTGGCTTACTCCTAGTATTACCTCAAATGATATCCTTCTTTCTCTCTCTCTCCCTTTTTCTCTCTTCCTTGCATTGCCTTGTATTTTTCCACTTTTATATTTTTTCACTTCTATCGATAAACAATCTTGCTTGTTTTTCTTTCTGGGTGTTTTCCTTTGTGTTATACACCACAGGGGTAGTGGTCAATGGCTCAGAGTCCTGAGGGACAACAATGACCAGTGGCGTCCCTCAGGGGTCTGTATGGGATGAGTGCTATTTAATGTCTTCATTAATGACACAGGGAAAGGGATCGAGTGCACCCTCAGCAGATTTGCAGATAACACCAAGTGGAGCTGTGCTGTTGACACACCTGAAGGACGGGGCCATCCAGAGGGACCTGGACAAGGTCAAGAAGTGGCCCATGGCTTAACAAGTCTAAGGTGCTGCACCTGGGTCAGGGCAACTCCCAGTACCAATCCAGGCTGGGGATGAACAGATCCAGAGCAGCCCTAGGAAGAAGGGGGTGCTGGTGGGTGAGAGGCTGGATGTGCCCCGGCTGTGTGCATTGGGAGCCCAGAAACTCCCTGTGTGCTGGGCTGCATCCAAAGCCCCGTGGGCAGCAGGGCAGGGAGGGGATTCTGCCCCTCTGCCCCGCTCTGCTGAGACCCCACCTGCAGGGCTGCATCCAGCCCTGGGGTCCCAGCACAGGAAGGACAGGGACCTGTTGGAGCCAGTCCAGAGGAGGCCACCAAGGTGATCAGAGGGATGGAGCAGCTCTGCTATGAGGAAAGGCTGAGAGAATTGGGATTGTTCAGCCTGGAAAAGAGCAGGCTCTGGGGTGACCTAACTATGGCCTTCCAGTACCTGAAGGGAGACTACAGGAAAGATGGAGAGAGACTATTTACAAGGTCCTGGAGTGAAAGGACAGGGGAGAATGCCTTCAAACTGAAAGAGACAAGGTTTAGATTACATATTAGGAAAATTTCTTTGCTCTGAGGGTGTTGAGGCCCTGGCACAGGTTGCCCGGAGAAGTGTTGGGTGTCCCATCCCTGGAAGTGTTCAAGGCCAGGTTGGATGGGGCTCTGAGCAAACTGGTCTAGTAGAAGGTGTCCCTGCCCATAGCAGGGGTTGGAACAAGATGATCTTTGAGATCCCTTCCAATCCAAACCAGCCTGTGATTATGTGGTTCTTATGACTCTATGATCCTTTTAAACCCATTAGAATTGTGGCCAATGGAATGAAAGTCATGATGCAGATCATCCATAGTGTTTTGTTTCACTTTTAAATAAACAGTTTGTAAGTATTAAGTATCAACATTTGTGGATATCCAGACTAGAGAATAGATGTGGATATACAGACTAGAGAAAAGAATAGTTGTTTTTGGAGGAGATGTAGGATTTCTTCTCACACCACTCAGTGTTCATTTAAAGTCATGTAAGAGCAACGTAACAATTTTAGAGTATAGAGTTGTAAGGTGATTTTAAAAAAAATGGTGGTGGCTTTCAAGAAAAAAATAGGAGAAAAAAATTGTATATCTACAGAACATGTCTAACAGGTTCAGACAACCACAGCAAACTCTGCAGATGCTCAAAACATTTCAGTTGAAAATTCCATATGCTTGCTAGTTCAAAAAGAGAAAGTAGAGAAAATAGTTAAAAACCCCCATCATCATGAGCAGGATTGTGTCATATTTGCTGCTTTAACATTTTAAAACAAACTGCACAACTTTTTTTGAGATAAACCCATTTCATTTCCAAGGCATGTGCCCTGGAATCCTCATTCCTGTTCCTTATCTATGTATGTTTCCAAACAGAAGGAATTTTTATGCTCTACCCTGAAATGATTTTTCAGTTGACTCAGAGCACTCTTCTAAACTTCTCCAGACACTCCCAATAATTCCTTGGAGTTTTTTTCTCTTAATCAAGTTGATGTTACCATCTGGAACACTTCCCCTCACGTACCAATCATTAAAGTTTTGTGAATTTCATCACCAACAGAGGCAAAGAGAAAGTTTAAACAAGAGTTCAAAAGGAAAAAGCAAGCCCTACTCCAGAGTACTTATTTTAACCCAGAACAGAATTCAAAAATAGTTTTTGCTTTCATAGGTTTCTTTCAATATAGCATTTGAGAATTCTATTATCTTTAAGCACACAAAATGTTAAGATAGAGCTTAGGCAAGCCAGGATGCTGCCCATCATTGAAATCACTAACACACAAGTCATGCAATTAAATATTTAGTCCTGCATGTATAGAATCACAGAATCACAGAATAGGTTGGGTCAGAAGGGACCTTAAACATAATTTAGTTCCAAGCACCTTGCCATGCACAGGGACACCTTCTACTAGACCAGATTGCTCAGAGCCCCATCCAATCTATCCATGAACACTTCCAGGGATGGGGAATTCCAACGATGGCCCATTCTCTGAACAAGCTGTGCCAGTGCCAGGTATTTGGATTTTTTGCAGTAAGAGCAGGTACCATGTCAGAGACAGAAATTCCCCCTGTATTCTTCTATTTTTCAAGCAAAATGAATTCTCAACTCCTTTATTTTACTGTAAAATCCTAAAAGATCTGAATAATCTAAAATATATTGCAAAAGACTGTGGTTCAAACTGCAGCCATCTTTTACTCACCTGGCATGGATTGGGATGGGGTTGTTTTGGTTTCAGTTTTCAACTGCATGAACTGTTACCTTTCCTACTTTTAAGATATGTCAAGAACCCCTAGGAAAAGGAGTCGGAAATTATTATGTAGCACTCTTGATATTTCAAATGTCAAGAGAAAGAAGAAAAGTTTGAATGTATTATCAAATCTTACTAGGGCACTTCAAATCTCTTCCAGACACTACATCTTAACGAAGTGAACAATTCTATCCACTCTGCCAGTGCTTCTCAAGCCTTGTAGGTAAAGATAAAGGTCAGAGACAGTAAGATCTCAATTATCAAGGTCTCAATCAATTTCAAAAAATCTCCCAGTAACTGGAATGGAGTTACTAAAAATTAACAAAATTACAGTGAAACTATAAATTATTTGCTACCTTCTATTTAAGGCTTAGAAAGATTGATTTCTGACTTATATTGAGGGAAATCATTACTTCTTTTATTCATGTTTATATGTCTTAGGTGTCTAAGAAACAAAAACCATACCAAGGGTATATTACTTCTGAAAAGATATTATCTGATCACTCTTCCTGAGATTTTTCAGTGTGAGTTTGTAGTTTCTAATAAGATTTTCAAACACAATATAAACCCTTGTGAAATCCTATTCAGTTTAAGGACTGTCTTTTTTCAACTTACTTTATATACCATCAGATTATTCCAAGAGAAAGCTTAAGAAGTAAACCCTACTTTTATTGAAAAAAGTCTGACTCAGAAGAATGCTGCTATTTGTGAAATCTCTTCAAAAATTTGGACTTGGTTCTATTCAATTGCTTCTTTTTGAAAATCAATAGAGAATACACACCATCTGCTAAATCGTTTATGATATAGGAAATACACACGCTGAGAAAAAAAATAGAACAAAACCACAAAAAATCACAGAAGAAAATTACCTGAATGTGTTGCCTGGGGTAGTGATTGAGGTAGTCAAAGTTCCTTCTTTAAAGCAGAGACTATTTTTAATTTTTGGTTGTGTTTATAGATATAGAAGGACTACTCAAAAGATTACATATTTTACTTGAAAATGTCCTTGAGTTGTGATTTAACAGATGCAACTCCCAAAAATGTTCACTACCTGCTCGCATTAAATCCATTGGGTAGGAAAAAAAAAAAAAAAAAAGAAAAACTCTCTCACATATTATAAATGGAAACAAAATGAAGGTAGTGCAGTCATTTCAAAAATTTTACGTAATTATTTTGAATGATGTGAAGGACTATTCAGCTTTTATTTATGGTACAGTGACTACCTACTATAGGCAAATAGACTCTGAAAAAAAAAAAAAATCACAGCAGACCACTTTAACAAAAGTGATATTGTTGGGTTTAGTCTCTAATCAAAGTTAAGCAGAGGTCTAAATCTCTGGCACTTACGTGCCTTAATTACTCCTCACCATAATTAAAAAAATTTTCTGCCACCGACCTTAAAACCACAGAACTTACATATAGGTAAACTGTGCTGTTTCTCCAACCCTACTGTTTTTGGTATGGCATCAAGCATCTCTAAACTGGGCATTGCTTCTATTTCCATTCTTGAGTCACTGCCTGAAAACCATTTTCTAAATTTGTTTCCCTCAAAAATGATGAAAGTCACAGTTATACTCTCATTAATAGTAGTGTAAATCTGAAACTGATGTTTTTATGTATTTTTTATTATTTTATGTTCTTAACACATTCTGAAAATTTAGAATTGGCACTACTGAATTATTATTATCATTATTATTATAATCATTACTATTATCATCATTATTATTAATAATAGTAATAATAATACTAAAGATAACTGCCATCAGGCTAGTAATAAACAGCTTTAATTTCAACAATCCATGAGGAAATGGGAGGGCCTCATTTCATGGTTTTAATTCTGTCCTAAAAAAAAGTGAGAAAAGAGGTTTCACCTGGTTGTCCATGTCAGATTCACTGGTTATCTCTCATTAAAATTCCAAAGAATTTTAGTGATAAAAGACAAAATTGATTTTTCTAGGGAACTGTCTCTGAAGTAACTGTAGCCCATCAAGTTTTCTCACAGACATTTTTCAAGGGATAATTCATCTGTAAGTCAAATACCTTTAGGGGTCTGATTTTTTGAATGGATAAGGGGGTGGATCATTTCAGCCTATGCTCATGAAACAACAATGTGGCTACAATTATTTTGGATCTTTAGGCCCTCAAATTTTAAAAAGTAATGTGTAGGCACCTGAGGAGCAAAGCTCGAAGAAAGCAGCTTGAAAACTTTGACTGTAAGCTTTGAGACAAGATTTTGAACCCTGTGAAAGACTCAGCTTGATATCAATATTCTTTTTATCAAACTTTCTGGGTATGGCTTTCTTCCCTAGTAGGGAAAAACACTTCGGCAATTGCTCAACTCTTAGCAAATATTTAAATTACAAAGGCTTCACTCTGCTCCCTCAGTAGGAACACATTCCTGAAATGTAGCTGTCGAGCTCAGTCATTTGGAGGTTACCTTTTTCTTCTTTCTTTTCTTGTCAATTTTAACTCAGATTAAATTCCGTTTGGTGAATGCTGTTAATAAAAGAAAAAGCACTCTTAATCATGTATACTGGTAATAAATAAGATCCTTGCTCATTCTTCCAGACACAGTCTGTTAATAGCTGTTTTAAAGAATGAAGAGGCTGTCAGTTTTAAGAAGAGAGCAATGAGGTTGGAAAAAACTAATTTTAAAAATTATCTTATATACTTGATAATTTTTCTAACTGTGAATTATTATTCAAGAGGAGAAGGGCAGTGAACACTACAAGACTAAAATCTTGTCTGAAATGAGGATTACCCATGGCCAACAAGTCCAAGAATCCAACAATTAAATGAGAACAACTAAAAACTAATTTCACAAATTAACTCATTTACCTGTAAATTCCCAGTAACTGTGTTACATATGCTTGAATAGAAATACATTATGTATGTTAAATACGTTTTTATCTGAGATAAAAAAACCACTTCAATTTCAGTTGCTTCCTAAATTGTAGCTCCACAGAATTTTTGACTCTCCCAGTCCATTTATATTTTATATTGTCTAATCTCTGCACATTTTATTTTCAATCCAATCTTTGGAAGAGTTAACCAAAATAATTGCTATCAATGTTTATTTGCCTAAAGAAAGTGAACATAATAAAATTATTTTTTTTCCTCATGAATCTAACTTCATTACTTGAATATAAATAAAAATACTATATATTGATGGAAAAACAGATTGTTCATGAGCCAATGAATTTGTTATTCTTAAGCAGAGAAACAAGGGATTGTTTCAAAATACCAGCAAAAAGAACCAAAAACTAAGCAAACAAACAAACAATACCAAACCCAAAACCACAGTTCTTCTGTAAAAGAACTTTAAAAAATCCAAGGTTATTTTTTTTCCTAAAAGTGACTCTTGAATAAAACCTGAGAAAACTCCTGCAATACTTAAATTCTCAAAAATTTTTCAATTTGGTGAAAACTAGTTAAAAATTGGTTAAAATAGGACCTTTTTTTCCCTTTTCAATTAGGTGATGGAAGGAAGATTGTTTCATGTAGGATTGTTCTGACAAATCATGTGATTCCTACTTGATTGTGATATCAAATGAGAAAAATTATTTTAGACAAATGACCAAAGAGAGCCTGTCACATTTTTAGTCCTGGAAGTTTATTTCTTCTACTAGTAAAAATGTCAAGGCTGTAAATTTTTTCTTGTTTTCATTATTCTCCCATATATTTTTATATACATCCATTAACATATTTATAATAATATATTCTTGCATTCTGACCAATATTTTTGTTTGTTCCGTGGAAAACAAAATATGGTTATACATAATTTTTAAAACAAACTCCAAGAAATTTAAAAGGTTTTTTTTCTGTTGCTGTTTTGTGTAAATCAGACGTAGGAGGCTCTTCCTTCTCTTCCAGGAAATATTTGTTTTCCTTATGCACCCTATTTTATCACCTCCTGTGCCTGCTCCAGATATCTCATCCCAAATGCAATGAAGAAACTCTCAATCAAACTGTGAAATAATTGGGCCTGTATTTCCATGATAAGAATGAAATAAAGACCTTGTAGCTCAGATAATTAAAAAGAGACTACTTGCTCAGTTTTGGAAATATTTCAGGATGGTGACTCAAGGTATTAATTTCTCTTCTTGAAATCAAATTTTACTTTTCTCAGTACAAAAAGCTTCTAGTGCCAGTCCCAACCTAAAAAAAAGGTTAATTTTAGCTTTTTTGGTATTTCCTGCTTTCTCGTCTAAATTCTTTTTACCATTGTACATAATTAATGTACCACAACCAAAGCTTTGCACCCTTCAACTTACGCTTTCAAATCAATTTGCCCGTCGGAAAACAAATGATCACAAGTCTCTCCTATATGAACATGACCCCCTTCTTTCAAAAAACACAAGTATCCCTGAATTAATTGTATTCTTATTATCTCAAGCCAAGTTTTGTACCATCAACCATCAGAGAGTGACCATTTAGTGAGTAGCCTAAAGAAACTAAGGTATGTGTACCATGTGAAAACTGACAGAGAAAGGACAGAAGGATACTAATATTTTTAATCACCTGATGGTCGTGGAGTCCTCTTTTGAGCTGAAAGGCTTTTTCCCAACACTAAGCCTGACTGTGATTCCTTAGGAGTCAAAGCAATTTAAGAAGAGGAAGAAAATACAGCATGGCATGTGATGGGGAATAAAAAGAAATAGTCCCACTTGGAAGGAAAAGGATCCCACTTGGATCCTTAAAAGTAGAAAATAAAATTGCTATTCTGAACAGTGATTAAAATTTCAGCTATTAAACCAATTTTTTTTTAATAAAAATTACAGTAATTCAGTGAAAACAGAAAGTATTAGAACAGTGAGTCTACAACTTTAAATACCTTCCCAGACACATAGTAGAACCCCTACTGATGGAAATGTCTCAATTGTGTAATGACCCATCCTCCTTGATCTTGACAGACAGTGAATTTTCTTCACCAATAAGTGGTAAATTGAAATATTAAGCTTTAAAAAAGCAGTGACATTTAATTGTCTGCACCTGACGTGTAAGTTTTTTAGATTGTCAGTGTTTCTTTTGTTTTACCTCTCGGAAAATTTCCACTCCTGTCTTCTTCTTTTTGTACAAGGACCTTTTATTTATCAATTTTCCAATTTTAATTTTAAACTTTTCTTCAGTGCTATTGAGTAGCATTTGACACTTTGTTCCTTAGAGTAATTAGTCTCTGAGATTTAAACAAAGAAAACAGGCTTTTAGAAGTTGTTGGTTTTTTTCCCCTCAATGCAGTTATAGCAGGTAGCATATGTCACATATTAGTAATTATATAACAGGGAAAAAAATTATTTAAAGCAGGAAGACAGCTACAATAAATAACAATGAAGAACAAGTCAATTTTCAACAGGACTCTGAGAGTACACCTACATGATTTTAAGATGGTCAAGGAAGTCATATATATAAATAGTAAAGGAAAATACAGTGTGTAGCAGGGATGTTGTGACTCTTCTCTCCATTTTCTCCCTGTAAATGGGGAGTTGAGATTGCAGGATCATGGTGGTCCCCTAAGAGAAAATGAATGGCAGAGATTCCAGGCTTGATTCTGCCATAGAGATATTAGAGACAGAGCAGGGGATGGCAGCATGGCTCTGCAGGTGGCATTTTTCTGTAAGACATCCTTACTTGTGCTGGACAGGTAAGAAGTGGTCCAAACCCACAATTTTTTCAAGAAGAAATATACTTTTTCCTAGGCTGACATAGATATCAAGAAGTAGTCATTATATATCTACAGAGGATACCTAGATATTTTCTGGTATTATTCTATCAAAAAAACCCAAAAAATGCAGCTGGTCCCACCCTAATGTTTTGGTTTATATTAGTGCTGAAGCAACTTTTATTACTTTATCCTAATATAAATCTGTTCTGAACTTCTGAGTCTCTGGTCAGATATAAATTGATATTTTCCTTCACTGTGGTATTACAATGTATTCCTTTATTTGAGGTAACATTTTCTTTGACAGTTATTAATACTCAGAAATCATTGCTTCATGAAAAATTTCTTGGACATCCAACACACGTTCATTGGCAAAGTTATCAACAATAGCATATGATCTGAAAACTGATAGAAGTCGATAGATCAAAAATGGTATTTTATTACGGTTTTGATTTGTTTATGGTTGAAAATGAAACTGCTTTAGGAATAGCAAATTGAAGAGGAAGTTGCAGAATATGTCATGAGAAAGTAGGAATAATAAATATTAACCAGGACTTTTTTTCCTTAAAAATACTGGATTTTTTACAAAAACATAGGAAAAGGAAATGGAAGATTTTACCACATTTGTCAGTCTGGCTCTTTTTTCTCACTGTATTTCATATCATCTTGTACAGAACAATGTACAGATAATACTAACACTCAAAAATTCCCAAAAAACTCCCCAAACCATCAAAATGAATAAATATTTCACACCCTAATTGCCTAAATATTTCAAGGTACAAATCATTGAAGATGAGCAGTCAAATCCTTGTGTTGTCAACAAAAAGGAAGATATCTTAGCAGAGATCCTGAAGACTTGAGTGCAAATGGAGAAAATAAGCTCTGGCCTGTGGAGAAAGATTTTTGTGCCAGTTACGAAGCACCAAAGGCAGAAAGGGGAGATTTGAACAGCCAGGACCTTTACTGTACCTCTCCTGTGAGATAATGAGAGACTTCACCCCCAAGGTTTCTCCGTTTCCCAGCTTCTACAGCCATTATAAATTAAAATTTCAAAAGGCATGTTGAGAATATGTCACCCAGATGCAACTGACTGAGCATTAAGCTCTTTCAAAAACTCCACGTGCTCACTACTGAGGAGCCAACATTAAACAGCAATAAATTTGCATGCAGAGATTTCTTCTTTTCTTCCATTTCAAGAGATTGCCCAAGACTATTTTTGAACTGCATATACTCCTTTAGACTGCACTGTTACTGTTTCATTGAAGTTGAAGAGATCTCCTGCTGTTTAATGTAAAAAAAAATATACAAGTCAGGAAGAGAGTGAGGAGAAGTTATTTCAATTTATGCTTTCACTGCTTATTAAACACACCACAAACCCTCCTATTTCCCACTGAAAAGCCACAGTCTGTTTTATGGCACTTTGTTCTTTTGTTTTCTGTCTTGAGGACATGTTTCACTGTGACAACTCAAATCAAGTTGTGTTCCTTGTACTCTGCCAAGAAGTATTAGAGAAGATAGCGAAATGTGACTTTAACAATCTGAGAAAATGTCACGATGAGATAGAGCTCAGGAGATCACGCGAATATTATCTCCAACATTTAAAAAGGATTCTGCATTAAGTGCACTTTTCCCCAAAGCTTCAATAAGTTTAGGACTTCTTTTCTATTAACTGAAAATTATATTAATACTTAAGAGAGCTACATGTGACAATACTGCCAGGAAATGAAATGCATGGAATCAAAATCTTCTTCCTGTTGCTCTGGCCCAACAATGACCTGTTCCAGATCAAAATCTCACACCCTGAAGGCATTCTCATACATTAACATCCTTCTTCCTAGGAATTCCTAGGAAGCAATACAAAGGTTTTTCCAGCTGTATAGAGCACACATCTGCCATGCAATAATTGGTGTGGAAAAAAAGGGAAACATTTTTCCAAATAATATGAGACTTCTTGGATCTCAATGCAAAGGAGTAGTGCCATACAAATTTCAACAGTTCTTTTGTTGCCTGTAATCTTGCAAATGTGTAGAACTGTTAGTCTGGATTGTGTATCGTTCAGGAAAAGAGGTGTACACCCTAAGGTGCAATTCAATTTCCAGCTGGGTCTAGAACACATAAATAAATATTTCCCTTAAACAAATATTAAAATAAAACCCCAAAACAATACAGAAGAGATAAAAGATACTTCCTCGAGAAGTTTTGCAGCCAGGTAAGTGACAATATTTTGAAAATGTTGTGAAGGAAAAAGCTATATTTAATTTTGTAGTAGAGTGCTGAAAAATTACATATAATTAATGAATGTGTTCCTTGAATTTTTTAATCTTTCTTTAAGTTAAGTGATTTTAACAATGACAGACTTCACAATAAAACATCATTAGGGTTGCTTGCATGAATTATATTTTTATGGATTTATACTTACACAGTTTTTTTGCCCCACTAATGTTTCAGTGAAAAAGTCACGATTGAGATGGTATAAAATTAGCTTGAAATTGAACCTACACTGAATTTTTTAGTTGTTGGTGGATTTAATAAGATTTGAGAGAAATAATGTGTGCTATTCCAAAGATGAGGAGTAATTTGAGCCAGGGGAAAACTGTCTCCTGAGGGCTGGCAAGCCAACATATCCATCCTGGCAGCCTTGAGCCCATTCTCTTGCTTTTATACATAACCAATGTGAGTAAGTTAGAAAAACATTTTATTTTTTTTAGTAAGCAGATTCATATCGATTTCAGTAGATGCCATGTGATATTGTTTTAATACATTAAGGAATATCAAATAATATCTAGCTGAACGAAATTTATACATCGAAGCTAAAACCCCAAAAATCACACCTTAGTCTTCTCAAGTCATAACAATTTGGAAGACAATTGATTGATGTCAGTGTCTGAATAAAGAGTCATCTAGGGAACATCTTTAGACCTTATTATGGTACCCACATTGAAAATTCCCTGGAAAAATAGGAGAGTATACACATCTTTGGATTCGAAATTGTGTGAATCATGACTGAAGCATCATAAAGTACTCCAAACATCAATATCATAAGGTACTTCAAACAAACTTGCTCCACTAGCAGTTCATGGAAAGACACATGTGGGCAGCTTGTTCTCTGGGTGTGGGACACTCGGATCCAGCCGTATTTCATAAATCAGCAGGTACATCTCAAACCAGAATAGATTTATATGGAAATGTTTTACGCATTTGTTTTGAGTACAATAATAAGAATTAAGCCTATATCATACAGAAAATCTGATATTTTTCTACGGCCACATTTTTCAAAGAAATTTTATTCTCTTTTAATCTTATGATTAGCAGAAACTAGCCAGACCAGCCACATCAGTAAAGATAAGCACAGAGCTTACTTTGCAGTTATCTCTACAATGTGACTTTAATATTCCAGTGGAATATTAAAGTATCCTTTTCAAAATAAGAAATCAATTGGTTTATTTCATGCAGTATATATAAAGCACACTAATCTAAAAGACCTCTTTATAGAAGTCAAAAAAATAGGTAAAAAATATTTTTCTAAAGAAAATAGTCGGTATTTGAAATATGAACCAAAAAACACGTTTCAGCTGATTTTGAAATATACTTTTATAAAATTAAATAGATGTCTCACAACAAAAGCCCTTTTCCACAGATGATCCTTGTGAATATTATTGTTCCTAACTGAGTCCACTGAGACCTCCTTTTCATATATATGTACTGTCTTTGGTTGTTAAAGTTCAGACAGTTTTCCCCCAACAATTTCTCAGCTGTCTCGTACCCATATAACCCCAGTTTGGTTTTTCTAATAGGATTTCATTTTTTAAAGTCAGTCTTCTATGTAGTTCATACATGTGGTCAAAAAACTTTATTACTTTTCTTGATGCTTGTTTAGATTGGGAAAATAAAAGTAAATTGTTTCAACAATCTCTCATAAGGGATAAATGAGTAGTTAACTGTATTTTTCTTCCAAAACTCCCCAATGACTCCAAATTTATTTGAAGATTGTCATTGTGTTCCTATCTACTTTGAAAATAGTCATTATAGACGACAACATAGATACCTTCTACTTAACCATGTATTCACTTTGCATCCACAATTCCTTCTTTGATGCTAGAATTTTCACCTTTGATTTTGAAAATGAAATGCTTTTATGTTGTGTGGGGCAAAAGCAAAATACAAACAAGGGTAAGTATCAGAGAGAATTAAGCACTGGTAGACTTCTCTTTTGGCTTCTCTTCAGAGAAGTCTGAACTACCAACAATAGGCCGTCCAAACAGATGAGCTGGTATTAAAGATGTTTTTCCGAAAAGGCTACCATTATTGTGGCTGTTTTCATTTGATGTACATGTAATATTTCAGGTATCTTTTGTGGGAAAAAAAACCAGAGAACTTACAGATTTTGATGTGGTTTTCCATTAGATTCTAAGGGGCAAGGAGTGAACTCTTGAACTGAGTCTTTCCTTGTTACAATTACTCAGATAGAGTGAAAATCTGCCATTTAAAATACATCTAGTACCTTAATTATTGACCTTCTATGTTTTTATAAATAAGCCTTTCTATGTCATACTGTATTCTGTAAGAAAGCTTTTGGCATCGTAATAATAAAAACTCTTTCTGAAAACCAACTGCAATTGAACATCAATAGCTTGTCTTTTTCATTGAATAATATCTAAGGTAGCCCATAATTTATTTATATATTTGAATAATGTAAATTGAGCTAAAATTGTACATTATGTTTTAACGTGTATTCAAAAATATGATGTCCTACTGAGCTATTTTCCAGCCTTTTTTCAGGCTCTTATTTCTCTGCAGCTAAATGAAAATTCTTTTGTTTTGTAATGGTGGCAAATAATAAAGAGTGATGTTCAAAGTCTTGTCAATATGAAGATATTCCCTTGCTATTTTTAGTAAATATAATTTTCGTTTATTAGCCAATTAATTAACCCACAGGTTCTACTAAGGGAAAATTCTATTTACTCCTCTTGATAGTGAGATAATTATATCCACAATTTTTGAATGAGACCTTGAGAAATTTAGGGTAAAGATGAGTGGCAGCTACAAGGTATGTAAGATAATGTAAAATTTCACATATCATTAACTGATATATTAGCATATATAATTATTTTAATATATAATTAGCTTAATATACTCCACAGTTTTCCCTTTTAAAAAAGTAATACATTATTCAAAATGAATTTGCATCTCCTTGTTTCTTCTATCATGCTCACAAACATTTTCCAGGCCAGTACTTTAGAAGTTACCTTTAAAACTCTTAGGAGCTGTAACAAGTGAAACCTGAAGTACACAGATCTAGGCAAGCAGGAATTTGAACAGGACAACTGGTCTCCTTTCTCCATGCTGTCCATGAAACACAAAAATAAAAGTTATACACATTACATGATTGTAATATGATGTCAGATTAAGCCTGGGACAGTTTTCATATGATAAACACAATGTGTGTATAATCACAGATTGCTTTAAAAATTGTAGTGATCTCAGTGGGTTCATTAGCTTCAGATGAAAAAGTCAAACCTTATTGTTTGCCATAATTCAACACTTGGATGCACATAATATGAATTCACAAAAAAATTATGTGAACCTTGTTTAAGAGAGCACTTAAAAACAAGTAGAAAGGAATGTAATCACGGGAAATTGCAATCCCTTACCCAGCAGCTGTCATTTCAGACACCCACAAACGTGTGGGAGCTTGGTTAGTCTTCTGCGTTAGAATGCACAGATCCACTGGATGAGTGAGTTTTTCATTTGGTCCAATGGAAAACAAATTTGATTGTTACCTCAGGACCATAACTCCATATGACTGTACATGAGATTTTGTGTTGTTTCTAAGGACAATTTTCTCTTGATGCATTCAAAGCAAATTGCTCTTACAGTGAACAATGTATTGAGATTCAATGGATGTTTATTCAGTGTTGAGATATTTTTACTTTCAGAAATGATGATGTGCTCAGCTCCTTGGAACCTGCGGCACAATTTCCACTTCTTTCGGGGTACCTCATACTCTGTGTACTCAACACCACCACTTGTAATTCTGTACATAGGTACCTGCCTTTCACAGAAGGTGACTGCAGGTTTTGCATATTCCTAGAAGAGGAACACTTGCATAATATTCTCAGGAAGAAGGCAGGAAACACGCTCATGACAAAAATGTGACGGCTGCAAAATCTTGAATAGTGCCACAGTATATAGTTCATTATGCCAGTATATCTTCTCCTTCCAATACTTCATCCCATGTTTTCCCAAGCCATTTCACCACCTCTTTTGAATTCTGATAACCTACTTCAATGTATTCTTACCTTGGTGTCTGCTTCTTACCTTGGTGTCAACTGTAAATTGAAGAAACACTGTCTCCGTTTCCTCACCCTGACTGGTAAGAGTTTTCAAACAAAGCAAAAAAGAGTCAGCCATTAGAGAGACAGCGGAAATACAGAGTGTATTGGTAAGAGACCTGATAAGGCCTCTGCCTCTGGAGGCCTTTTGAGAACAAATTAGAGAAACATTGGTTAAGAATAAGAAATATTTCTTTTTAGAATATTCATGTGGATATCTGGATGCATATTCCAGTATTCCTTTCAGCCTTGCCCTCTCTCACTATAAAACAACTTAAAAAAAGCTTTAATATACGATTCCGACTCTAGAAGCAAGCATGATGTACCATTGCATAGATGCTTGCAAAATTACTTAAGTGTGAAAAAATGTTAAGATATTTTATGTTCACTTGGAAGTGATTAACAGATTGAATCCCCAGGAAGGCCTGGCATAGTCTGAAGACCACACACTTCAACGCAAAAAGAAAAATTCTGCAGTGATTTTAAGCCAGTTTATCCATTTTTTACCAAACTCCTCTCTTACACTGTTTATTGGACATATATCACTCAAAAAACTCTAGTTCTTTTACAAATCTACTTTACAAATAGATTTCCTGTTACTGTTAGGAAATTTCACAAATTTTGTATTGATTGAATAAACAGAACATTTCTTTTAAATAACCCAAATTAATTTTGCTAACTATTTTTAATGCTACAGGACCAAGCAATCTCCTGGCAATCTGTTTGATTAAATACCAAATCTCCATCTATCAAAAATAAGACCATATATTTTTTTTCCTCCACTAATTGGCAATACCATCTGGAAAAATATAAACTTGCACATGGTTAATCGGTTATGAAAAATGACCAAAAGTGACAACAATTGAGCTGTCATCTGGTGCTCAGAATAGTTAGCAACATATTCACCTTTTCTGTATGCAGCCTAAGAAACTTGGGCCAACATTTCTACATGTTCAGAGAGGACAGATGCAAAAAAAACACAGAAAAAGAAAGTGTTTTCATCCCATCTAAAATAGTTGCTGCATACATAGTCTGAACCAAATATACAAAAAGAATAAGATTTTATGTTTTTTATATAGTCTTTGCTCAATGCATAGCTAAGCTTTCATTTCTGAGAATTCCTGCTAAAGCAGGATCCACATCAAAAGCACATATGCTGCAAATCAAAGCACAAGTCTACCCATTAAAAAAATAATAGGTTTTAGTTGGCTGTCAGACCAAATTCTTTAATCCCAAATTATCACAGACCCTACTCAGGCACCTAGACTGTACTTAGAAAAGTAAGTAGTAGTATATAGACATGTAAGGGGTTCTAACTTCAAGACTACATACGGCAAAGAATTTTGAATGAATCTGAAATTGCATTTAGATCTGTTCATTTAAGTGCTTTCATGTAGACATTTTTATTAAGCTCAAATTTCCTTAGTGCATTATGTTTCAGACACAAAGTCTCTGGTATTAAATAAACAATCAAACAAGTAAGAATTATCCCTTTTTATTTCAATGGACTGATTTTTCTAAACCTCAGGGTGCATTATTTCATTCTTTGCTGGAGTTTAAACTCTATCATTTCTGACTGAGTAGATAAAAACACACAGGCAGTATCACATTGTTCAAATACAAGGATAACTTCAGTGGTGTCTGAATGCTCTTAGTATAATTTGACTTTCATTACATAAAACCCCATTTTTGCCAAACAGGATTACATTTCTTCTAACGTGCTTTTTGAATAGTAGCACTTCCCTGGTACTACAAAAATGCATCTCTTAACTTTCAGTGTACAAACGGAATTGGTTTACTTTCAAAATGAGAGGCAGCTTTGCATATTAATTTAATTTTCAGTGCCTTCCTATTCACTGGGAGTTGAATATATCTGTCTAACAGGCTTGCTAGCTATCCTGCAGGGGTTGGAGTCATTAGTCCCTTATCCTGCAAATGCTGGAGAAAAGCTTGCTAGCTGGCACACCATAACCACCGGAGTGCTGCACCTACACAAAAGGAGATGAAGCAAACAAACAGGTGACTGGAGGGCAAGGAAAATGAATGAGTTGCACTAGGGATTTTCCAGAAAATTGGTATTTTTCTTTCCCTCACCCTCCAGCTTCTCCTGCTGTTCAGTTGCCATCTTTTTTAATCACAGTGAAATGAACACATTAACAGAACAAGACCAGGAAATAAAATCCTTCAACCAACTGTTTTTGGTACTTAATTGGAAAGATAGGGCAATTAAAAGTTTTAGAAACACTCTTTATTTATTTGTACATACTCTCACCGGCATGTGCAAAGAATAGTATAAAAGACCCAGTTTATTCAATTGACACCCCACACACATTTGGGAAAATGGTGAAATGTAACTCTCAGACACGTGAACATCTTAATTTTTTTTGTGATGTTGCCTCCTCTGCACCCTTCTGATGTCTGTTAAAGACATTTTTCATGTCTTTGGCAAGGGTGATTAATCAGACTGGGTTTTTTGTTTTGTTTTGTTGCTTCTTTGGTTTGTTTTTTTTTTTTTTATTTTGCAACATTGTTCCAAATCTACTGATGGTACTATTTTTGGAAAAAGTGCTAGAACACATCCTGACTCACTCTTGGACTTAATGCAAGACCTCCTACATTTTCTGTACCACAGCGAACACTGAACTTATGCATCATATAAGAGAAACAACATGCTTTCATTTTTTTTTTAAAGAAGAGTTGTACCATCTTCTTCCTATTTCTGATCTCAATTCTTCTGATTTTTACAGTAATTCTTTCTCTTTTATCCTTGAGAATTTAATCTTTTAGGACATTCAGTTTTCTTAAAAAAATAAGGTATGCCTGATATTGAGGGTTTTATTGAAAAAAAAAAACCTGAAATGAGTATTTCAATTACTTTATAATTAATAAGAACATTTTATTTCTCTCTCCTTAATATATTGACTAAAATGCTACTCTGTACAAGGTGAGAAAAGTTAGGTTCCTATTATCCCTATTTCTTAGAAGATATATGGGAGCATTAAATTGTCTTTTAAATTGTCATAATTATTTACCCAGATGAATAAGATGTTTTTGTTGAATATGTCTTAACATTTAATCCAACTTGTGTTATTATCAGTTATCTTTCAGTCTACAAATGTATAAGCACATTTTATAACGCAAATTTTTTCTGTTTGCTACTTCCAGCTAACCTTTACATCATCCATGACTGCTTCATTAGAAAAAGACCTGTCTGTTGGTTTAGTTAGTTCCACCTCAGATTTGCTGAAAATCTTCAAAAGAAGCTTTTTCAGTTCCCATTTATTGGCACTGATCAAAACTCCTCGTGGTTTGCATTTATAGGTTCCCTGGATAGCATTAAACTTACAGAAAGAACTGTCGTCCTGCTACATCTCTGGTGGGGTTTTGAGTGGGTTTTTTGTTGTTTCTCATTATGTTTTCTATTTTTTACTTACATTCCTTTTATTGTTTGTCTTTTCACTTGCATGCATTTAGTCCCCTCAAGAGAAATATATCCTTTGCCATTAATATTTGTTTCTCCTGTAGTCCTTGCTCACTGTTAAAGGATTCTCTTGTAGCGTTTCATGCAACAATGTTCTTTACATCAGCAAAGCTAGTTCTGGTACTTCTTTAGACTCCTTCAGACTTACCCTCTTTTTCCATTCTGATTCTTGTTGTACTTCCTCTGTCCAAAGCAGAAAGTTAAAATAAATTATTGTATACAAACTTATACAGCTTTAACATTATACAAGTTAATACACTGACTGCTTTTCAGACTGGAAACTCTGCTTGTTCAGTGACAAAAGAAGATGCTGAACTGTTCAAAAGTTAATATTGTCTCCTCCTCTTTGTCTTGGCATTGAGAAGGAAGGCCATGGTGGTGAGGGGGATAACCTAATTTCCTCATGTACTAACTGCCCTGTGTGTTAAGAGCACCACAAAGGAAAGGAGAGAAAAAATTATGTGGTGACATGCCTTGTTTCTCTAGGATCAAGACAACTCTGTATTATATTTACTATTGAAGTAGTCAACTGATAAGCAACTTCAGGTGACTTAAATTCAACAGGGTACTGGACCAGAAGCAAACAAACAAAAAAATTCAGGTGATATTGATCATGGATTGCTTTGGCTGGCAATAGTGACTTGAGCCCTGAGAACTCCGTTGTTTGCTTGCTAGACAGTCACAGAATCCCATAATTCCTGGCCTTGAACACCTCCAGGGATGGGACACCCACAGCTTCTCTGGGCAACCTGTTCCAGTGCCTTATTACCCTCACAGTAAAGAATTTCTTCCTAATATTAAATCTAAACCTACTCTCTTTCAGTCTGAAGCCATTCCCCCTTGTCCTGTCACTCCATGCCTTTGTGAGAAGTCCCTCTCCAGCTCTCTTGTAGCCCCCTTCAGGTGCTGGAAGGCCACAGTAAGGACTTCCTGGAGACTCTTCCAGGCTGAACAGCCCCAAGTGTCTTAGCTTTTCCCCATCGGAGAGGTTCTCCAGACATCTGAGTATCTTCATGGCCTCCTCTGGACTCGTTTCAACAGGTCCTTGTCCTTCATATATTGGGAAACACAGATGTGGATGCAGCCCTGCAGGTGGGGTCTCAGCTGAACTTCTCATCAAACATTCTATTATCCTCTAATTTCAAGAAATGCATTCTTTAGGGGATGTCAGGATAAGTCAGTCTGGAAAAAGAATAAAATATGTCTCTTACCTTTTTACCTTTTCCTCAATAACTTTACTTTTCCAGTTCATTATCAGAGTAGATAATGCTTCAACTCTAGCACAGAGCCTGCCCTCTGAACAAATAAATATTGACAACACTGAACTCAGGGTAGGTTTCAATATCTTACATGGAGGGTTATTATCAATGTTTAGTCTACAATTTTGCTTAGAACATTATAGTAATTGTTTTTTGGTTGGCTTTCTGTTTCTTTGCTTGTTTCTTACAGATGCTATTCAGATGACAGGTGTCTATACTTGATTAAATTTTTTTATGGAATCATGACCGTTTAAACTTTAAGGGGTTTTGAGACTTTTAAAGATTTTTTTCCTTATCTCCTTTTCATTGATTGTTGTTTCATTTGTTGCTTTGTTCCATCCCTGTCTTTGTGTTTAATGATAAGCAGAAATACAAGTCTGTAGACAATTACAGGGTCTAACCTGCTCAAAGAGCTGATAGGTATTGGAAATGGAACAAAACATTTGCACAGAAATATAACATAAATCCATTTTTTGAGATAAATATGGCATTAAAAAAGCCTAATATCTCCATGTCTTTAATAAAATACATCATGGGACATGAAATCAGTTAAAAGTTTAGAGGCATCTACAGGTCTTTTATTGAAGTAAGGAAAATTTCTTCATTAGTCCAAAAGTTCTCCCATTCAGCTACACAAAATGAGTGACTGATCCAATGCAAAAGCACTATTAGAAGAAAATTTTATTTTATTTTCTACTTATCTGGTTTTTGGTAAAACCTATATATATGTGTGTGTGTGTGTGTATATGTGTGTGAGTGTGAATACGCATATGCATAACAAATTATAAATGCTGTAGGAAAACTATGATTTAGCTGAGATGTGACTAAACCCCTTTCATACTTTAGTAATGGTATAAGCAGTTTCTAAAATCAGATACATAATTTGGACCCTTGATTACATTTTGTTAGTAAGTTGATTTCATTAGAATTTAAAGAAAAAGAAAAATAAAGAAAAAAGTTTGTCCCTATAAAAAGCATCACTGATAGCTACAAAAGTATGATAGCAATAAAAAAAGATTCTTGCATAAGCACATGGCTCAATGAAATGGGCTTTAAGATCCTCAGTTACAATAAATTATCATGACTGATTGTTTCATCTCCACTATTTTTTGTGCTAAATGAAAATATATCATCAAATGTTGTAAGAAATGATAAAATTTTGAGAGTCAGTAAAACAGTAGTACATGTAACAGTAGTAAAATAATGAGTATATAGATATACAGATGGATTAAAAGATGTCACCAAGAACATCTTTAAGAGTATGATATCCTCGAAATCACCGAATCACAGAAGGGTTTGGGAGGAAAGGGACTTTAAACATCATCTCATTTCAACCCCCCTGCCATGGGCAGGGACACCTTCCACTAGACCAGGTTGCTCAGAGCTCTATCCAGCCTGGCCTCGGATGGGGGATGAGGCAGCCACAGCTTCTCTGGGCAATCTGTACCAGGGCCTCACCACCCTCACAGTAAAGAATTTCTTCCCAAAATCTAACGTAAACCTACTCTCTTTCAATCAGGAAAAATGCTTCAAAAATACAGGAACTACTAGTCCGAGCTATCGCAAAGTTCTGCAAAATTATTACCATGTGGTTGTGTTACACAAGTTTGTATCCTTAGCATACTTCAGAAAAAGATTTTTAAGATGTAGATTTCTGCTTCTGGCTCTGGCCACGTCACCACTCTCAATATAAGCAAATAAAAGCAATGAGCCTTATTACTGAAAGAGCTTCAATGGGCTGGATGGTCTGTAATCCAGAAACAATTATTTATCTTCATTGGCTGAACTAGGGTAAGACGTGGAGACGCAGAGCATTAAAGTTAAGGAGATTAATTAACAACTTAATGAAACTAGCTCAGATCTTCTTTGAACTTCACTCAGAAGAGAGAACTGAATTCTGATTTTATATTCTTTTTGACTGCTGCAACTACTGAGCCTCATACACAGAGGTGGGCCTGTCTGAATCCGTGTTCTGATGGACATGCCCTTCAGAAGCCCGGAGCTCACACAGTGTAGGAAACTTGGATGGCAACTGATTCAAGGTCACTGCAGGACGGTGGTTAAGCTTAGCTACTGAGGTTCTAAATATAATACTTTAGTGTTTAATAGGGAATTTGATCCCAAGTACCATCCTCAATAGTTGCTGAACTGCCAAACAGACGTAGAAGCCTCAACACAGAGAATTTAAAATTATTTCCTTAATGACGAATTAAAATAAATTTTGAATTACTGATGCAGCTTTTGCGTAGGAAGAAAAAAAAAAAAAGCAAATATTTAAACCAACACTTAGGGAAACATCTTTCCTTTTCATTTCAAAGACTCAACTTCCATTCAATTCCTCCCCTCTCTCTTTTCTGGACTCGGATTCTCTTGTTTGTGCAGAGGGTTACACACAGTTTCTCCCAATCACTTTGGTTAGTCTTCTGGTGGTGCAGGAGGCCGAGGTTAGAATGTGGTTGTATACACTAGTTTGCATCCTTAGCATACTTCAGAAGTAGACTTTTAAGAGGTAGGTTTCTACTTCTAGCCCTGCCCATGCCAAAGTTTTAGATCTCTAACTCCCTGCTTCATGCTTGAAAAAACAATGCACTTCACTGTTTTATTCTCAGTGCACCAATACGAGCTCCTCCACAGAGCATGGCTCCTCAAAAGTAACCCTGCAACAGTGCGGGCTTCTCTATGGGTCTCTTTGTAGGGGCATCCCCACCCTGGCATGGAACTTCTGCTGCACAGTAAATTGGACTAGTTTACTTTTCTAGAGTTTTTTTTTGTATAAGGTACCATTATTGTTACTGAACTTAGATTGCCTGTAATTTCAACTCACAGCTTTAATTAGTTGCAGTTTTAAGCCAGTTTCTTGTCCAAATCTTTTGGCTTGTGTCTGAAACAAATGTGGAAGGCTTTCTGTATGCTCTGCGGCATAGACCAAAAGTTTATTTTCCAGTAAGTGTGCCTTCTGATAAATTTTTTTGAAAGACAATTAGTGCAGAGACAGCAAAGCCTATCTTACACGAACGGACTGAAAGAGCTTGGCTTGTTTAGCGTAGCAAAACATAAGATAAGAGGGTAGATGATTGTTCTCTGTAAGCACCTCTGGGAACACAAGGGAGAGGGAAGAGCTATTAAAGCTAAAAGACAATATCAGTGCTAGAACAAAGGTATGTAATTTGTTCTGAAAATTGCACTGTAAATTAGAAGATTATTTCTAACCATGAGAAAATGAAGTTGTGAAGCAGCAGCTAAAAGCAAGACAAAAACCCCTGCAGACATGGACTAGCTCTAATGAAGGGAAATATGAGTACATGAGCAAGATTAGGTCATGAGCAACCTACAATAGCAGATAATTTAACTTGACAGTCAAGGAAAATCTCTCCTGTTCTTTTTTTTTTTCCTTTTTTTTGCTATTGCTTGGTGGTTTTTGTTAGTTGGTTAGCTGGTTTGTGAGGAGATCTGGTTTGTTTTTTGGGAATTTATTTTTGATTGGTTGGGGTTTATTGGTTTGTCTGTTTGTGGGATTTTTCTATTTATCTTAAGGCTGGATAAGTTTATTGGAAGCAAATTTACCAGTCATAATCAGATCACTTTGGGACTTGTTTCAATGAAAATGGACTTCTCCTTCAGCTCACTGTATAAAGAAGGACCTCTCCAAAATGGAACATTTGCAACAAAAGAGAACGAATCTTCACCTCTCCTGGGGCAGTCGAGTTCATCGGGGACACAGAAGATATCAGCCACTATTACATAGCACCCACTCTTAAATTTCACATCTCACTCTAAGTAAGAAGAGGTGGAAATTTATTCCAGAGTTGTTCTTGATCTCACTGAACATTCTAGTCTTGAATTAATCTTTTTGATGTTGAAAAGTGTTCTCATCTCCTGATCTCATTTCATCTCCTCATTACTTATGCCATTGTAAGGTACATTATTCCTTCTTTGGCACTTTTTTTTTTTTTTTTGTCTGTAATAATGCACAAACATGACGGACACCGGCAGATCTGACAATACAACATGATCTGCAATTAGTCTTAAAACTGAGCCAGTTATGTACCTTCCTTGTATTAGATTACATTGTAAGTGTTAACTCAGTTTCAGAGATCTTCTGTAAGAGAATAATATTCTGGTTTGTGAGCATCTTAAAATTGTATTTTATACACTCACTGAGATTCTGCTAAGAATGTTTATCTTATCTGTTCAAGATTTCAATTTTCAGAAAATGTTTGGGAAAAAAAAGAGATTATAGGCTAAACTGTCAATAAACTTCCAGTCTCCAATACAACAAAAGAATTTTAACACTAAATCTACCAAGAAATCAGATACATAGACTGTTTCATATAACCCCTCCCCGTCTTCTTACCTTACACACTGTACTGAAAAGCTTCATATTTGATGGGACTTGCGCTCTGACCACAGCTCCTGTTGCAGAATTCCAGATTCCCACAATGGGCTGGGTTGGAAGCGACCACAGTGGATCATCTGGTCCCACCTCCCTGCTCAAGCAGGGTCATCCCAGAGCACATGGCATGGGATTGTGTCCAGATGTTTCTGGAGTATCTCCAGTGAGGGAGACTCCACACCCTCTCTGGGTGATCTGTTCCAGTGCTCGGTCACTGCACAGGAAAGAAGTTCTTCCTCATGTTGAGGTGGAACTTCCTGGGCATCTGTTTCTTCCCGCTGCCTCTTGTGGCCTATTGCTGGAACCTTGCAAAAGAGTCTGGTCCATCCTCTTGACACTCACCCTTCAGATATTTATAGACATTGATGAGGCCCTGTTGCATAACAGTTGCTCTGAAAGCTGTTTCCCAGCTGTATCTAAGGTCTATATTCAAAGATTCCAAAGCCTACACAAACAATATCTAGATAATGAGAAGACTAGAGGAAAAGACGGCACCAAGTCAGAGTAGATACATGTCCTTTCTGAACTACTAATGGCAATCTGCCAAGCTGCAGTTGAAATCATCTGATCAATTGTATTTTTATCTCCTTCCCAGAAAGATGTGGGTTTCGCTGACAGGCAAGAGGTCACTACACCATTAGCATTTGCACTGTGAAAAAGAATTATTAAAGTCTGCCTCAGCTACAGAAAAGGACTAAATTCTGATATAAGAAAGCTTGTAAATGTAGGAAAACCATAAAGCTGCTAGAAAGGAAGCACAGTTTTTGCAACTCCTGCAAGTTACTTTATTTTGATAAACAGGGCTCTTTCTCTCCACATGATTTTCTTCTGCATGTCTGCTAGAAGTTATCAGTTCATATTGTTAATTAATGCCAATATAAAACAAAGTCCAGTGCATTTTAGGGCCATCACATCGCACCTAGTGAGATTTACTGCTGGGACCTGCAAGTTTTATTCCAGCTTGCAAACCTCTCTCCTTTGTGGGCCTGCACATGACTCAGATAAAGTACTGACATGAGCACTCGCTTATCCTGATTTAAAGTTCACGTAATTCTGTGGAGATTGTTCTACTGACATTAATGGGGTTTGGATTGGGTCCTTTTAGCACACTGTCAGGTTCCTAAGTCACCAGGAAACACTCCAAGATCCCTAAATGGGCACAGCAAGCAGTCTCACTAAGTGAATGGTGCTTCTGCCTTTCCCCTCTGATGTACAACTACCTTTTTAAAAACATGTTTCTGCAAAAGGCTGTTCTATCTGTTTACGATTGATACAGGAACTACCAAGATATATGATCAGCCGCACTTACACAGCTTCTCCTTTTTCACAAAACAATAAAACTACATCAAATCTCAGTAGTTATACAGTAACTGAGGCTCACATTATTTCTTCAAATTTCAGACAATTTAGGAAAATAAAATAACATAAAAATTAAATTAAATAAATAATTAAATTACATTACAGTAAAAAAAAAAAAACAATTGAACAAACAAAACAAGCAAACAAAGGGGCTCCAGTGACAGGACAAAGGGTAAGGGTTTTAAAGTAGAAGAGAGTAGATTGAAACTAGATAAAAAAAGAAAATTTTTATAATGAGGTTAGCAAAACATTAGAATGGGTTGCCCCAAGAGTTGGTAGATGCCCAGTCCTTGGAAACATTCACGGTCATGTTGGATGGGGCTTTGAGCAACCTGATCTTGTTGTCCCTGCTCAGTACAGGGGTAGTTGGACTGGATTACCTTGAAAGCTCCCTTCCAACACAAACTATTCTATGATTCTACTAAAACTTACAGACTCAGCAGTCAAATGAAGCCAAAAGATAAGAATAACTGCATTTTATGAGTATGATAAGTAACACAGTAAAACTGACCTTTTAGAGATACACATAATCACTGAAAATCTTAGTTAGTCACTGTGTCTGAGAGACACAAAACACAGCCAGAAGGCTGACTGCTGCCTGTGATTTATACTGCCCAACTGAACTGCGGCACATGGTGAGAGATGATAAAAAATTAGTAATGTTTGACTGCAAGTCAAAAAATGAAAAACTGCAATTCCATAGACCACAGGCAAGGTACATAAAGCCACATTCTGTCAGCAAGAGAAGTGTTTCATTTATGTCATGACTAACAGCGAAACACAGTTCCTGGACACGGAAAGTATTAACTGTTTCACTAATAAAATTTTAATAAAAACACTAACATGAGTCCACAATGCCCTTTAACCACCTGCTATTATTGATAACAGTTTTTGGAATTTTCCAGGCCCGACAGAAATGCTACAGAGAGGAACAAAAGAAAGATCAAGAAAAAATCCAGCAGAGCAAAATACTACTTGGGAAAGAAGTAAAAGAATTAAGGAAAAAAGAAAGGCCACCTTACTAAAGGCTTGCCTTCAACCTGGTCTCCCTATTTCATTGCAAAACAAATCAATAAACTGAGAACTTCCCACAACTTTCTGCAATGCAAGAAAACCTGGTAAAGGCAACAGTTTGCACAGCTGCCATTATGCACCTGTGTCCAGATAAATTCTCTGGACTTCACAGCCTTCCACACTAAGTTCTTTTAGCACTTCATTCACTTATGGTCACACCTGAGGAATGTGTCTCTTGGAATATGGAAAAGTTAGAATTTCTACCAAGGTTCTCATTAGAACAATAAGACACCTGAATATTAAAACTTGGCATTTAAGATCAAGGTCGTTAAATTAAGCTATGACCTCTGACTCAAAACTCAACTAAATCACAAAGAGCATTGGTCAAACGATAACTATTAAAAAGAAAGAGGTGACAGTGGCTGAAAAAAACTTGGATATTTAAAGCAAGCATCCTTCTTTTAAGAGTAAAGTATAGTGTATGAAAGAAACAGTAGATATTTTAATGAGGGAATTCTTAACCTACTTAGTAGTTATATTTTAGGAAATGCTGAATGTCTCTGAATTAGCTAAAGAAACTACTGATTAGATATTTTCCCCAGTGTAAAGAACTACAAAATGGTTGCTCTGGGCAGTGAATGTGATTGCACATGAGCGAAATTCCAAGTATTGCCTTGTTCCAATTTTTTTGATTAGAATCACCAAATAAATTGTGTGAAACTTTTCAGAGAGAATTTGTAAGAAGTTTAAATGAGTACAGTTACTGTTTGAAAGACAGAAAATTCAAAAGAGAAGAACAGAGGTAATTATTTTGATAAAGTTTTATAAAATATTGTGAAAACAAAATTTAAAATCCTATTAATGTAATGGTCAGTTAGATTTCTTTTTTGAAAATCCAGGAATATAGTTATTATTGACCAGAAAATACACCTGTAAGTATTAAATAACTATATGATAATAAAGCTGAAGTAAATTTCACAGGTAAGGGATTCCCTCTTTCTACAGAACAAAGAAACATACTATGCAGTAAATTAGAGAAGACATGGTGTTAAAATTATGCCAATTTACTGTCAAAAAAAGTTGGCACAGTAAAAGAGGGGTAAGTCATGTCTTCTCCCACAAAAATTTCTAAGGCAAGTCAGAGGACTATACCCAGCATACCTTTTGTCATAGGAAGAAGTGCAATATTTTTTGCCCTTTTACTCTAAAACTCCAAAATTACTCCACTAAAACCTGAGGTTAAGAAAAATTCTAAAGGTATCTGATGGACATGTTCTGTTTTTTCATCTTGCCTCTGCCTTTAAAACCAAACATCTATCTCAGAGATTCCATGTCCGAGCAAAACTCTGGATAAGCTCCTATGGAAAAACAAGTACAGCATCAGTAGTCACTGAAACATACAGAAAATTATTTTTTCAGGCTTAAAAGAAATCTATCTTTCCCATAGAAGTAATCATCAGTGATAAGAGACCAGGCCTTTGCAGAGGACAGAGTAATCCATGGGTTAATTTCACTTTGAAAAAGGAGAAAATTATGACGGCTAATCTTTATTCTTGGAAACTATCAATCAGTTCCCAGTCACTGTAAATAGCTTCAATTTACAAAAACCATTAACTTCTTACATGTTTCAATTTGTTGTTTCCATTGAAAAGAAAAACATTGAAGTTAATTTACCTCCTGTTGAAAATCCTCTTCATATTTTGCATCTGGAAAGGAAGGAAACAAAACTGTTTGGAACATACCACGCAAAGAAGTGCTTGAGATCTCGCGTCTACCCTGTGCCTGACCTACGCCTAATGTTGGAAGTCCAATGCTGTTATAAACACCCACCAGGTTTGGCATCTTTTATGGAAGAAGATAACTTGAGCTTCAGCTTAATGGTTTAAATCAGCAAAATATAAAGCTTTAGGAATCAGGGTTTGGGAAGATTGTCTAGTTTCTAGTCAATATACCACCTACAATGTGAAAGCCTTATTTTAGGCTTTAGAAAGTCCTTAGTAACTGATACTTGATATTAATTACTCTTTTAATCCAGTAATATTTTAGCTTATGTCTTTTCTAGATTGCTATTAAAAGCTTTCTGTACCTGTGATTATTGTGAAATACCCTAGAGGAAAAAAAACGTTGCTTTTCAACACATGTAAATATCTATGTCCCTATTTATTTCAGGCTTAGAAAACTGTACTTCAAACAATAAAGTCAAATTCACAGCTTTTAGCAAAAGAATAGTTTTGAATAGATTTCCAGAATTTGGCCTCATGCTTGAGCTATAAAACTCATTTTAAAAAATGCAACATCATAATTTAGAGTTTTGTCTTTTGTCTAAAAAATGTTGTTTGTAACTGTCACTGCATTTGCTATGGAAATGAAGTGGCAATTATTTGTTCATTCAGTTTTAAGCTGTTTTATACCCTAAACTCTTATGCTGCTTTAGACTCAAAAATATTATCAGCAAATACAGCAGTCAATATCAAAACTTCTAATTTACCATGTTAAAATTAATTCTAAGTTTAAAAAAAAAGAAAAAGAAAAAGAATTACTCAATAATGCTTTACAGCCATTTCTATAGTGATGAGATTTAAAAGATATACTTTTATTGAAAAAGGTGCACTTTCAGCTAAGAAAAATTAACATAGATGGATTTTTCTACCGGAAGGAGATTAGAAAAGAGGGAACACTTAGGACAACAAGTTTATTACAATATTATACCTCCTTCCTCGAAAAGCAAACTAAACCTTCCACACATATAAACTTAAACTGTCTTTTCTCATACACAAGAAATCTGCACACTAACTAATTCAATTGAGAAGTGGTTATTTAGGGGTGTTTAATAGCATTCAACCATAATTTCATGGTGTAACGTAAGACTCTGTAGAGTAGAATGTCTTTGCAACTAAAAAGGAAGAAATAGAAAGTGGGTGAGCATGGGGATGGACAAATATAAGAACCACAGAATCACAGATTATTCTGGGTTGGAAGGGACCCACAAGGATCATCAAGTCCAACTCTTAAGTGAATGGCCCGTACAGAGATTAAACCCACAATCTTGACATTGTTAGCAACATTCTAAGAACAAAGGGGTGCTTGAATAAAACTTTCTACTACAGCTGCATTCTTCCATCTGTGATAAAAATATGTAAAAGGAGGGCAATGCTAACAAAAACCAATACTTAGGGGTTAGACCATCTATTATTTGTCCCATTTAAGTAAAAACCATTATACAGCATGATTGCATTGAAGAGTGCTGAGCTCATACTCTGTGAAATGTGAGTGAATAGTTCACTCAAAAGAAAAGTGAAATCTTTTCTAAAGGGAAATTTAAGTTCTTGCACTAAAGGAAAACAAAGCATCCAATTTAAGACACAAAGCATGCTTTACCAGTCTGATGATTTTCTAGGAGATGAATTTTTTGGTATGGAAAGACAGAGAACCGTGAAACATGTTAATCCAAGTGGACTGATATGAACGCGGTGGGTGGACAATATATGAATTTACCTGGCCTGCCATCCTCACAGACTTGAATCAGCAGGAAAAAAAAACCCAGCTGGCAGCCGGTTGCTAGAAATGCCTGGAGCACACTCTCCAGGTGCCAGTAGCAAGTCAGGGTGTAGAAGGGCAGGGTTGTTACACTTTGTGATCTTGACAGACTGAAGCAAGTGTTTGACAGGAACCCCAGGAAGTTCAGTGAAGTAAGGCAATGGTAAATCCTGCATCTGTAATGGAATAACATTGTGGGACCATGTAGGTTGGGCATCGGCTGGATAAAACAAAAATTTACAGAGACAAGGCAAGAACATATCCAAGAAGAAATGCAGAACCCCCATGGAATAGCAGTAGTTAGAACAATCATATATTTTATTGACTAACACTCCACATAATTAACTTTCAATTTGTTAGGAAACAAAATGTAAATTTGCTGTTAAGAAATAGAAAAATGCACAGGCTTATTGGGATGGCATCAAGAGTGTCATTACCCATTAGAGAAAGCCAGCTCCACAAAAATAAGTATTTAGGGATATTTATGGTGGAATATGCAAAGCAAATCTGAGCAAAATGTAAGAAGCTAAAAAGATAACAGGAGAGGAAAAGTTTTTCAAGAAACTGAAAGTATTTATGGTAATTTTCACAATTTACCTTGGGGAAACTGTTTTATTCATAAAAAATTTATTCTTAAAATTTTATTCAAAATTTTATTCTTAATTTTATTCACAAAAAACTCCCATAATTTTATTTATAGGTTAACTTTTTTCTAATGATTCTAAGAAGTAATATGCAATTAACCATAAGCATAAAGTTTTCTTGTTTTTCTATATGGTAGTGAGGAGAAACAGATACAGGTGCAGGCATTTAAATTTGCCAATAAAATGGTTATCTCTACTGAGAGAGATTCATAACACGAGCCAGTCTTCCAGCATTTTAGGAGCATCTTTTGGGCTTCACAGGTTTATGGGAAAATTCTAGATAGGTCCAGTTGTCATGAGACATGTAATTTTAAAACAGAATATTGCTTATTTTTGTCCAGCATCTCAGTTCAATTACCTCCTTTCTGCAATGAGAAACATCCTCTTTCTTCTGCATTATTTTGGTTTTAATTTCAGCACAGCATTCACAATTCTCCAGGAAGACCCTTCCAGCTAAAGAGCTTGGAGCTTAACATGTCAGTGCACCAATTCCCACAAAAAAAACAGATGGAATATTGTAATATTCATATTTGTCACCTGACATCTTGTCTTCCAGCCAGGATGTTCAGTTGTCATACAAGTTCTGAAGAATCTTGCACTTGAAAATGTTTTTCAATAAAGTCCAGTGAAATGAACAGGCCAAAGGCTGGATAACGTCCAAAAAAACATCTTTTGGGAAAGTACTCTTTGTCTATGCATAGAACTTGGGTATTTCCCTACCTTTTAAAAGATGGCTTTGTGGTTGGGGTTTTTTGGGGGGTTTTTCACGGGCTTTTTTTGAGGGAGGTGTTGTTTTTTGTGGGGGGGAGGGTTGCAGTTATAGTCTTGTTTGTTTGTTCTCATTGCTGCTTTTTTTGGGTCTGTTTTGAGGATTTTTTTGAGAATGAACAATGACAGTACTATTTCTCCTTGCCAAAGAGTACAAGATACAGCTCAACATCTGACATGAAGATATGAGCTAAAGTGAGCCCAGAAAAGAGTGTGATATTCAGGATAACTTGGACTAAATAATTCCCTGCTGAGGAAATCTACCAAGAAAAACATTTTTGGCAGAGAGTAAACACTTTCAGCTCCCACTCCCTTATTATTTTTGGCAGGTTAAATATTAAAAAGGAATTGCTGAAAGCAGAAATTATTAGAAGTTGTTAATTTGGAAAAGTAACATCCATTTTTTGTCTGGTGCCCTCATAAGAATTAATCTTTATAAACTTGATTTGAAATAGTAGACATAAGCTGAGCAATAAATAAATAAAATAAAAATAATAATTTATTTTTTTGACCTAGCAAAACGTGACCAAAGTAATTTTTAGGGCACTCAGATGCCACCTCTCACTTGGAAAAAAGGTATCTTGAATCAAAAATGTGGTAATGAAACATCAGGAAGAATTGTATGTGCTTTCTTCCTCAGTTTGTATCCCTTCAAACCTTACTATACTGAAACTTTAACTGGATTATTATTGTACTAAAAAAAAAAAAAATTGCAGAAGTCTATTTAAACAGTCCCTTCACCCCCAATCTTGACTGTCCATTTTCTTTAATTACAGAGCCATGACATTTTCCTCTGATGTTTGAAGGGGCCATTTGTCCACTATTCCCTAAAAGGAGCAAATGCTTCTCCATGTGATGGCACTAATTAAACTGAAACTGAGATGAGAAAAATCACTGAGACCTCATTTTCCTTAAAGCCCAAATATATCAGCTCTCATAAAACAGGTTTCTCAACCTACAGAGCAAAGATCTGTAACCTTGATCTCCCATATTGTCACTGAAATTGCTAATAGCTACTTTTTAATGCAAATTCATTTTCTTACAAACCCAATTTAAGTGTCATTCAATTTTCTTATCTGCGGCCATATGCTTAAAAAGTAATTACTCTGCTAGCATTTTTAATTAAAATGATGTTATCTATGGTTCTAGATGCATTAAATACACCACTGATCTCAGATATCAAATGAAATTTCCACAGATGAGTTGATGCCTGAGATGGCCACCTAAAAAACAGGGACTAGACAGGAATAAGGGAACAAAGGTAGGTATTTATTTGAAGGGCATTCAAAGGTACACCCTGGGCAGTCAAAAGGCTACACCCAAGATGGACAATGGGTCACGAGTTCTTCTCACTTTTACAATTTTGGTCCATTTGCATATCAGGATTAATTCTCCAATCACAACCACAATAAATGATGTAACTACCCCAAATTTGCCCTCCTCTTCAGAGCCCTTAGTTTACACATTTTGGGGCCTGGGATGATCTAGGTGTCCTTGGAGAGCAAACTTAGAGAGGGTTTGTTATGTCTAACCAGCACGAGAGTACAGCAGTTAACTGGCCACGCGAAACTTCAGAGTTACACAGTAGGAAGCACAGGACTTGAAAAATACAAAAGTTAAAACCTAAGGCATCAGAGTCATGTCATGCACTCTCTGGTTTTAGGAGCTGCATTGTAACTGATGGTAACTATGAAATACAGGTGGAATAGGCGCCCACCAAATTTTCCCAGATATAAGTGCCAGTCACAGAAAAACATGTTTGCTTCTTGTATTTTTTGTAACAAATAACAGCTGTATTACTCTTAACAAGATCAGTAGACTGTAAGCTGATGCCTGAGGCTAAACTCTTCCCTGGGCTATAAATTCCAAACTTCTCTTCTGCTGTATGTCCCTGCAGGCCACGTGCGTCCAGTATAGAAAGTCTGAAGACAAATCAAGATTCTGGGACAACCTAAATTTTTACATTGCTCAATTAACTTTTAATGAGCACTCCAGCCCAATTTCATTCATTGAGTCTGTCCCTTAATTACATCAAATGTAACTCTGTCACTTGCATGGTTAATAATTAATCAATTCATTATTTGCAAACAGCAATAATAGAATATCTACTGCAAGGTATTGATCACCATCACTCTCTTAGCCAAACTAAGTCTGTTAAAATTAACATTTAAACATTTTATATTAACTTGACATTCTTAATTCCTTATTTTTCACAGACTTTTCATATCCATTGCTACAAGGAGATCAATACCTAGTACAACGTTTTTCAAGAAACAGGTGTATAATTAGGATCAGGGACACGTAGAATCATTTTGCAACTGGTAAAAAATCACCTGCAAAGAGATGCATCCACACAGTGCATTCAATGTTACAGGAACTAGAAAATAATATCATAGCATCAATTTATGGAATTTTCCCTAGGAAAAAAATGAAAACAAGCAGTGATTACACACTGATTGCATGTGTTGGTGATTTAAATCAGTTTTCAGCTCAACACACTGTCAAACATCATCCTCAAAATACTAAAATTATTTTCCTATGACTAGGAGAAAAAAAAGGAAAAGCAATTTGATTTCATTAATTTAACTATTAGTGATTGAATCTTATGATCTAAAAACTGACCTAGATATAGACCTCACATCATGGGTTTTTCCTGTTCTGAAGAAGCTTCATTAATAATAATAATAAACTAATATAATAATAATAATAATAGTGTTTTTTATATCTGTTGGTTTGAATTATGCTTTTAGCTTCAAACAGGTACTGCAGTTAAAGTTGAAGCTTACATCACTTAGAACGGCTGCCAGCACAAATCGCACACACTGACAGCACGCTTCAGTTCTGATCTTCCCCCTCTCACACATTTATTTGTCTTTATTACTAATAATGTGTGAGCTATCAAATTTTATGTTTAATGACACTTTAACCAAATACTCTTTGGCAATATCTTAATTAGAATCTCCAGTGAATAAAGTAGATTAATTTTAGGTCTACGAATGTAGATTGCAGCAGTCTGCTATAACAACCACTTTCTATCCTTCAAATGATCCAAGACAACATCCTCACAGTAGAAATCCACACCCAAATATTCTCATTCCAAAATTGCTCTGGAATTTTCTATTTTGTCACGGTTTCAGTTTATTTCTCCCATTTAAGGAGAGAATTAGTTCCTAAATAATGTGTGAACAGTGATTCTGTACCTAGGCATCAACCTGGTTTGTGCGGAGCGCCAGCACATCTCCGAGTGGAGAGTAAACGCTAACTAAAACAATTAAAACAAATTAATGGACTGGCATTTATGAGTGCAGGCTGAAGCTTGGGTTGCTTGGTTGGCAGGTTTCGGTTTGGTTTTTTTCTTAACATGTGGCCATATGCAAAACTTTTATTTCTACAATGTCATACAAAGTCAAAAGAGAATATTTACTGTAATAATTATGTTAATGCTTGAAGAAGCAAAACTTCTTTGAAAAAAACTCTTAAATGAAGGCCAGCTTTGCATAACCTTCCAGATTTTTTTCCATATTTACAATCCTTAAGGTACATTCATTTCATTTCCAAATTCCAATAGCTTCATTTAAAAATTATCTTTATTAAAAGTATATTCAATTATAGAGATTCCTATATTTAGCCAGTGGCTTCATTCAGCTACATTTTATTAATTTGGATTAATGCCATATGTGGAATTGGAATTCTGTATCTTAATACAACATCTCATAAGTGGAATTCTTGAGACACACCAAGACAAAAAAAAACTGTCTCAGAATGAACATTTTTATAAAAATAGCACAGGTATGTAGAAAGACAAGATGCTCCACAAAAGAACTTTTAAACTAACAGTAAAAGGAAGTTTTCAGGACAATTAAGAAGTAGCAAGTAGTTAATTGCAATAATATATATATGTTAGCAGAAGAATAGCTTCTATGCATTATTTTCATTTTAAGTCACATTTAAACAAAAATATGAAAGGAAAACTTGAACAATTAATGATTAGCCATTTATTAAAAATAATATACTCAATCTGACATGTGTTCTCTCTCGTGAAAGGGATGAAATCTTTTTCTTGAGAACAAATAAAATGTCATGTTATATTCTGTGACATAAAAGCATTGTTTTCCCTGCTTATAATTTAAGAACGATCATATATAAAGCTGTGTGAAGGACAAACTGTCACTGTTGCCTAATTGAATAAATTTAATATTTCTTGGTTAAAGGATAAGTACTTGCTTTGCTAAGTTTTTAGAGCACAACTTTAATGTGTTGGGAGAAGTGGGAACAACAAAAACAGAATAGCCATTTAGTACAGAGGTTATATTTCCCTTAAAATATCCCTATAAGGTTTTTTATTTCCTATTCCCCAGTGAGCTGGGGGTAAGAAGTAAAAGTGATTAATACAGCTCTCATCATTATCCAGTTTTAAAGTAGCTGCAGAGAATGTAAATAATAGCAAAAGAAAGCAGCCATATCTGACACGGGAGCATGGATGTTACTGCTGAAGTGTTAATTCACGTTTTACTTAGACTATAACTCTTTCTGGTTCCTAAACCTGAAATGGCCATGAGAATTCATTTATTTGTTTCAAAATAAGATGAGCTTTAAAAACAAAGATGTTCCTCTTTTTTGTTTTATCTCTTCCTCAGGGGACTGGATCAGAACTATATCTGCATAATGGAGTTTTGAGGTACCAAATTTGTTTTAACCCCACACTGGAATAAAAAAAACCTTTGTTTTCCATAGCTACATGAGACTAGAATACTGTCAAAACTGGTTTAAAACTTTTCTTCCTCCATCTCTGTTTCCAGGATTAGAAAGATCTGAAAGCTAAGAAATCCCGGAGAAGTAGATGCTTTGAAAGACTTCTGACCACTGACTGTCCTGATTTATCTTTTAGTATCTGGTTCCACAGTCTACTTGGAAAGTAAAAGATTTTGGGGCACCTGGTGAATACTTCAGTTATGTGAATAGGTATTACTAGAGCTGTAGGATTGTACATGGGGATGTGTCTCTTGTTGTGATGGTGCAGGTATGAAGAACATATCAGAAAGAACAAAAGTCACTTCAAAAACTTTCAAAGCACCACATTTTCCTATGGCACTGCAAGAAAACCACTTGTGTGTACCATTAAAAGAGAAAGCAAGAGTGTAGGCAAGAGGAATGATTGTGACCTCAGCTTCCTGTCTGTCTTGAAACCTTCCTCAGTTTCAAGATAGACAGGAAATTAACTAAACCAAGGTGCTTGGCTTAGATAGAAAAAAGACTGAGCTACATGACAGGGTAGAACTTCACACTTCATTTGCTTTTGAGAAAGTGAGATCTGGGACATTCCACCTGGAAAATAAAATAAGTGTAATGTCCCTCTTCTGTCTCAGATGAAGAGATGAAGGCAGGACATTCAATCCCTCCAAGGGCAAAGCAGCTAGGAGTGAAACAGATTTCCCTTTAAAACTAAAGAATCATAGAATAGTTTAGGTTGCAAAAGACCTTTAAGATCATTGAGTCCAACTGTTAACCCAGCACTGCCAAGCCCACTACTAAACCATGTCCCTCAGTGCCACATCTACACATCTTTGAAATACCTCCAGGAGCATTGACTCAACCTCTTCCCCGGGCAGCCTGTTCCAAAACTTGAAAACCTAATGTCCAATCTAAACTTCTCCTGGTGCATCCTAAGGCCATTTCCTCTATCTTGTCCTACCTAGTTGTTCCCTGGGAGAAGAAACTGATCCCCACCTGGTGCACTCCCTTTTCAGGGAGTTGTAGAGAGTGATAAGGTTCCCCCTGAGCCTCCTTTTCTCCACGCTGTGTCCCCTCAGCTCCCTCAGCAGTTCCTTATCAAACTTGTGCTCCAGACCCTTCCCCAGTTCCATTACCCTTCCCCAGTTCAATTACCCTTCCCTGGACACGCTCCAGCACCTCAATGTCCTTTCTGTGGTGAGGGACCCAAAAGTGGACACAAGATTTGAGGTGTGGCCTCCCCAGTGCTGAGTACAGGGGGACAATCATGACCCTGGTCCTGCTGCTACACTACTGCTGATACAGAAGTGAGAAATGAAATGAGAAATTTCTTCTTTGTACACCAAGAGGAAGGCTGAGTGTTTTCTCATCATATTTCAGCTCAATTTCTGAAATTTCCTAAGATCATGCATTCAAGTAAAATTTTCTTTTTCATTTCTTGTACCTTTATGTTAGAACTGCAAACCAAATTTAAAACATTGAGAATTATTTCTTTTACCCATATAATTTCTAATATAATGCCTTTAAAAAAATAAAAGATCTCCATGGGAATAGGAGTTGAGAGGAGGGTTTCTTTGCCTGACAGTTATATACTTTTTCACTCTGGTTAATATTGTAGTGATCATTTACCTCAGAGAGGATTTTATTCCCTCTTCTCTAATGTACCAAATATGTTCCAAAATATACTCCTGATTTCCTGTGGTTTTTCACATTTGAATTTCAAACAGAATGCATGTAATTAGAACCATTTCACCCGAATTCACTGAAATCACTTAAATTCTTTATGGCTGTAGCACTTTTCAGTGAGTTACTATATACTTTTCGTGACATTCTTTCCCTTCAAAAATATTAGATAATTGAACACGCTATTCTAAAAAATAGAGGGGCATTATAATAGTATATTTTCAATAATAACCTGATGTTTTGAAGAACTGCAACTGATTTTTTTGAATCATCCTTCCTTTCTTAAATGTTTTGAGGGCATACGTAGGAAAATTGGCAGATTGGCAACATATGGAAAAGCTCGGACTTCACCTTTGGTATAGAGAACAGCACTCACAGAGCAAGCAGCACTGTTTTTCTAATTCTCCTCGCCTCTCAGCTCCAGCCTTTATCCACTGCAATAGCCATGACCATCAGCCATCCCAGTTTATGACAGCCAAGTAACAGCTTTTAGGCTTCAGAGAAGACAGACAGCCAAATTGAAGCCTCTAATGGAGGTTAAGCAGGGCTGACAGGGTTACAAGGATTTTTTTAGAGCTAAAAATTTCTTGTTTGGATAAAAAAGACCATGCAGTGAAGACTGCTATTCTGCCAATTGTTAGACAGAGGACTAGTACTTAGGTTGCCTCTATAGGGAAATAAATACATGTAAGAATTTCTTGAGTCTGCTATTATAAAAGATACACAGGAATTAGGCTTAGATGGTCACAAGCATCCTGGCGCTCTCCACTCAAGCCTCACTTTGCCAGAAAAATTCATGTCATCTATTTTTTCTGTCCCACTCAATTCCATTCTATCTACCTTTCTAATATTTAAAGTACTACTTGGCGGCACAATAGATATTATTCGTACATTTCCATATATGATTTTTTTTTTTCCCCATTAAGACTAGATTGTGAAGTTGTACAATACTTGTCTGGGTGTAAAACAATCCCACTGTACATAAACCTAATGGATCATATTTACCTCCTGTTCATACCTCTTGGGCAGAATGATACTAAGCACTTAAAATCTCTCTTCACATGTGGAGGATCTGATCTTTCCTTATCTTTAAAGGCAGTGGAGACTGATAGAAAACACCAAATGAAAAATCCATCTAAAATTATAATTTTTTCATGTGCTTTCCCAATATTTTTAATTTAAGACAGCAAATGAGGGAATGCTTAGCTAATTTACTATTCTACCTTATCCATTGCAGGGATGTACTCTACTATGATTTGGCATTATTGGAAATCAGGAATTTGACTGAAATTTTTTTAAAAGAACTTGTTAATTCTCAAAAGGGAACCCAGATATGGATTTACTTATACATTTAATACGGTTTTGATTTCTCAGTATTTACTATAACTATTAGAAGCATTTTAAAACTTGGGGTGCCCACCAGGAGGGCAGAAAGACGAATGTGTGGGAGGCCAGCCCATTGCGGCGACTGTCGATCACACCGACTCCTCCTTCGACGAAGAGGACTCCTCCCTTGGGGAGGATCCTGAGGGCGGGACTGAAGTTTAGAGCCCGCCCATTCTTCTGGAAGGTTCTTTTGTATTCAATTCATCATTGGTTGTTACAATTTGTACCCTCCCCTCAATCAATTTTATTGGACCCCTAACTCCTGGACGCTCCCCTCAGATGTACGCCCATTGGTTGTTCCCCCAAACCCCCTCCCAGTTTCCTCTCCCCTTTTAAACCCCTGCACAGCCCTTCTCCCTCGGAGTTCTCCCTCTGCGTTGGCCTCCCTTGGATCTAGAGCATTACAACACAAATGTATATTGGGCTGCATCCAAGGCCCCGTGGGCAGCAGGGCGGGGAGGGGATTCTGCCCCTCTGCCCCGCTCTGCTGAGACCCCACCTGCAGGGCTGCATCCAGCCCTGGGGTCCCAGCACAGGAAGGACAGGGACCTGTTGGAGCCAGTCCAGAGGAGGCCACCAAGGTGATCAAAGGGATGGAGCAGCTCTGCTGTGAGGAAAGGCTGAGAGAATTGGGATTGTTCAGCCTGGAGAAGAGAAGGCTTCAGAGTGACCTAATTGCAGGCTTCCAGTACCTGAAGGAGCCCACAGGAAAGATGGAGAGAGACTATTTGCAAGGGCCTGGAGTGACAGGACAAGGGGGAATGGCTTCAAACTTGACAGAGAGTAGCTTTAGATTAGATATTAGGAAGAATTTCTTTACTATGAGACTGGTGAGGCCCTGGCACGGGTTTTTGAGGGAGGTTGTGCATGTCCCATCTCAGGGAGTGTTCAAGGCCAGGCTGGATGGGGCTCTGAGCAACCTGGTCTAGTGGAAGGTGTTGCTGCCCATGGCAGGGGACTTGGGACGTGAGGATCTCTTAAGTTGCCTTCCAACTCAAGCCATTCTACAATTCTATGAAATAAAAGAGACTACAACCAGTCAGAAGCAAAAATATTCTTCCATTTAAACTCCCGTGCAACTGTACTTTTAATAATGAAGGAACACACCACATATCTCTGCATAAAACTGTAAGAGAAGCTAAGCTCTTGCTATGTTACCATAGTAGTAGGGAAGAGTAGATTGGAGTTCTGGAAAAGTTGCACATAGTCAAGATTTGGTCTCTTTGAAATACTTAATCTTTATTTTCTGACAATTTGATCGATTCTTGCCATATCAATGAAAGAGAAATTATCTGTCCATTATGTATGTATTACAGTAATAAAAAAAACATTCTACACTTTCCCTTGCTTATTAAGTACAGAAAATCAGTGAAGCTCTAGAACATAGCAAAGATATAAACATTTGATTATTCCCCATTAAAAATGGTATGATATCTGATTTGGAGTTATTTATTTTGAGCAAAGAAGTATTGCTTTTTTGTACTTAAAACTCTTAACAATGGCCTTGAATAGCAATGTAGTTAATTTAAAATTCATATATTTAATTCTCTGGTCTCTGAATTTTAGTCTTAGAACACTTTCTCCCGGTTGAATTTGAATCCACCAGGCCAGGCCCTGTGGCATTGTCATGAGAAGGCTTTCAGTAAGCAAATTTCCCTTTCAAGGACTGCACAAAAGATGTTACCTATGAAGCTGTGCTTATTGTGAAGCTAAAGAACAAATAGCATTTATGACAACCAAGAACTACACAGTTCCTTTCATAGGGGAGCATAATAAATTTATAATGCAATGATACAAGAGTTGTAGATTAAATTAAATTAAATATAGATTTACTATCTCCCTAAACATCTGAAATGTCAGTGGTGGCAATTCTTGATCCTAGATTTATACTACTCAGAGTGTGAGATAGTCAACTAACAAAACAGAAGTGGAGCAGCTGTACCCTGAGATGCATAGTGAATTTTACTGTAAAATAAAGCAAAAGCACAACTACCAAAACCCCTGAAAGTCCAGACCATATGTCTTTTCTTACCATGTTATAAGAAAGGAAGAGGATTAAGGAGGGTGAAGAAAAAAACACCTCTTCAGGTCAAATTTTTTATGTCAAAAGCATTTCTCTTACATGAGAAAATAATGATTGGGGCTGGAAAGTGCAATCCAGATGTGGTGCCACTCTCCTATGCCCACATCCAGCCTACTCACATGGGCACACATATTCCAGGATTCATGATTTAATTTTTCTTCTCACATTCAATGTACTTGCTACATCTATGTTTAAAGTAAATTGTCTAATTGTTTCTATTTTTATCCTAGAAATATATTCCTGCATTTAGAGAAATATATCTTGATAAAATCAGATCATTTTTAAGCTGCCAGTGCTTCTGTTTCTTTAATAGCTAAATGCCATATGGAATAGTTAAATGCTCAGCTTTACAGTATAACTAATATTTCTAGATTTATTAAAAGGTTCTATTTTACAAACCTGCCGAGCTTGCAAATTCCATTCTCAGATCTACAGGTTAAATCAATATAACTGTAACTATTTTCAATCACACATTAGATTAACATAATTATTTCATTCTGAAATTTGGGAGCACTTAGTATTAATGCAACTGATGAAAGTTGACATTCTCTCTTTTAGGGAAAATACAATTTAAGAACAAAGTATTGATTCATTTAAGTCTGAATGGTGAGAAATAATGTCTGTCTATAATCTTAGCATTTCTTTCATCTCACACTATTAGTGCTGCAAGTTAAAGCTGTTGTAGCTTTGCTTTGCTCAGAAATGGTTTAAATCAAAAGGCTTGGATGTGGAGCTCAAGGAGACCTAGACCTACAAATCTCCACAGTGTCCTAGAATTTCTAGCTCTCACTGTGTTCACACTTAGCAGGATTCCAGTTTTATTTTGGGAGCATCTTAAAATCTAGATTTAGCCTACACAGTGGGAATGCAAAAAAACACCTCATACAGCAGAATTTCCCTGTTTAAGAAATGATGTTCCACCATAACTACTGAAATATTATAATATTCAAATCCAAGTCTTTTTCAGACTCTATATCTGAGAAGAGCCTAGATTTGATAATATTTACCATTCTAAAACTCATAATTCATCTCTAATTAAACCAAAATTAACCTAGAGATAAATAAGAATTTTTCCTAATTCTCACCTAATTGAATTAGGTCATACAAGTTATAAATAGTTCAAACAAAGTTCCAGAGAAAACACTCAAGATTCCTAATTAAAACTCAGTCATCAAATTGATGGGCTGATTTTCCAGGACCTGTTCTTATTCAGCCATTCTGTGACTATTCTTTGATCATCCTGTCATAGATAATCCATCTTTGAGACTCATAACATTCATTCAGGAGAACCTGGCACTTCTGATTTTTAACCTTCTGTCCTGGTATAACCCCAGCCAACAGCCAAGCACCATGCATCTGACTCCCCCATCAGTGGGACTGGGGATAAAATCAGGAGGTTAAAAAAGCTAGAAAACTCATGGATTGAGACAAAGACAGTTTAATTGGAAAAACAAAAGCCATGTGTGTAAGCAAAGAAAAAAAAGGAATTAATTCACTGCTTCCTATAGGCAGGCAGGTGTTCAGCATCCCCAGCAGAGCAAATGATGTGCAATGGCAACTGGGGAAGACAGACTTAATCACTCTGAACAGCCCCGACTTCTCCTTTTTTTGCCCACTTTATACACTGAGCATGATGCCATATGGTCTGGAATTTCCCTTTGATCGGTTGAGGTTGCGTGTCTTGGTTGTGTCTTCTCCCAGCTTCCCAAGCCCCCCCAACCTCCCTGCCAGCCTGACAGTACAAAAAGCAGAAAAGGCCTTGGGTCTATGTAAGCCCTGCTCAGCAACAACAAAACCATCTCTATCAACCCTGTGTTCAGCACAAAGCCAAAACACAGCCCCCACACCAGCCACTGGGAAGAAAATTAACTCTACCCCAGCAAAAAACATGTCATATGAGTAATTAAGAAATCATAAACTCATGCCAGAAAAGCAATTATGCCACATTACCACGTTACACACACACACGGGGAGTGGCTGACTAAACATTATCTGCATCAAAAATTCATGGGTGAAGAATTGAAATACAAACAAGATAAACCTTCTTTTGCATAGTATTTATTAAACTATGTATCTTCATATCAGGTCAGATTGCTAGAAGCATTTCAATGCTGAAAGATAAGACTAGCATAAAGGACCTTCACTATAATGAAAGATTAATTTCTATTGCCAGTCCTGGTATTTCAAGTGTGAAAAGCAAGGACTGTATCAACAAAGAAGAACTGGCTGAAGATGTGAAGTTTGGGAGCAGCTTTGGCTGCAGTGTTGATGTCTAAATAGGAGTCAGTGAAACAAATAAGAGTATTTCAGTCTTGGACTTTAGGAAAGCAGGTCTGTTTAGGAAGCTGCTTGGAAGAAATGCATTGGATAAGGCCCTGGGAAAAAATGAATATCTCTTTGATTTTCAAAGATCACCTTCTCTAAGCTCCAGAATGGCCCATCCTAGGAAATACAAAAAAAAAAAAAAAAAAGCAGCAGGAGCACTGCATAGGGGGGAAAAGGAGTGTTTGGTAAATCAGATGGTTGTGCTGATTCAGTCAGTCATTGTCAGGTTTGAGAAACAGACATAAAAGTACCTTCAGAAACTCCTAATGCAAAGACCTGTGTTTGGGGAAGAACAACCCCAGATACCCATATAGACTGGGATTTGACTGACTGGAAGGCAGGTTTGCAGAAAAGTGTTTGGAGTAAGTCCCAGAAAGTTCACCATGAGCCAGCAATGTGCCCTTGTGGCAAAAAGCCAACAGCATCTTGGGCTGCATTAGGTAGAACTCTGCCTGCAAGTGAAGTGAGGTGATCCTTCTCCCCTCCTCAACTCATCTGGGTGCTGGATCCAGTGCTGGGCTCTCCACTAAAAGACACACAGGGGTGTGCACTGCAGCAAATTCATGGAAAGGGGCACAAAGCAGGTTGTAGGCTTGGACCATCCATGTCATGAAGGGAGGCTGGAAGATCTGGAACTGTTCAGCACGGACCAGAAAAGGTTTTCTGAAATCATCTCCATCTGTATAAATACCTGATGGTGCAAGTAAAGAAAAGGGAGCCAGACTCTTCTTCTTGGTGACAGGACAAGAAGCAATGATAACAAAACTGAAAAACTGGAAATATCATTTAAAAATAAGGAAGAATTTTTTTCCCTGATAAAGTGGTTGAACACTGGAACAAGTTCTGCCCAAATAAGTTGTGGAGTCTCCATTCTTAGGATACCCAGAACCTGACTTCACAAAGTCCTAAGCAATGTTCTCCAGCTGACCATTCCACCATCCTACTATTTTAACAAAGACTTGACCATTTCTCCTTCTACAAGTTTCAACTGAAAAGGAATGAATGGAACTTTCTGTAATACATTGATGTTTTGGTATCTCAGAGTTGAGGAGACTGGAGGTGAAAGAGCAGCCACCACAACAAACTGGTGGAAAATTACATCACTATTCTGCAGTCCTGAAGTTTCTTAGAAGAGTATTAAGTGATCCCTGGGATGAGCTGCCACAATTTGGTGTGACTATATGGATATGATACTACAGACAATCCCTCAGAACAACAAGTTAAATGTCAAGTCTATGCCTTGACCTTAAATCTTACTTAAAAATAGAATCCAATGGCATTGAATATTGGAGTATTGTTTTAAAAGCATGCTAATATGCTTCCTAAAAAAACAACAAATGCAAAGTAGTAGATTCTTACTTACTATTTTTCTTACCATATTCATAAAGATTTTTTTATTCCCTTAAGATGGTCAGCAAAAGATAGGGGTTAACAACATCTATCACTCAGGATCCCTCTTCTTTGTGAGATTTCTGTAGAATAAAATGTCTGCAGTTTCCTAACAAATTATCCATGACTTGATCATTTGTCAGAATGCCAGAAATATGGGATTCATATTTCATGGCAAACACAGTCTTTTAAAGGTAATCTGTTTGTCTGAAATGCCTTATTTTTCACTCTTCTCTTCAATATTCTAAGAATATATGAAGAAACATGACAAACCACAAAAATATACAATTTCTGTAGCTTGTTGTGAGAGATGAAGATCCTTGCTTGGATTTCATTTGCATATCTGTAATTTACCAGTTTAGCACTTGATTGATGCTTCATCAGTAGTTCGAGATATACACTGAATGTTAGCAGGACCAAAATCAAAGGATTGTCTCGAGCCCTTGTTTGGAAGGGAGAGGGAGCAAAGGCTATTAACTAGAAGCAATGCCACCCTAAACAATTATTACTAAAGGCTGATACTACCACCTTGTGTCTGCAGGTCTAAAAGATTTTAAGCGTGTCTTGGCACCAAACATTGCTCAAGTACTTTGAGAACTTAAAATAATTTTACATACTTCAGTAAATTTTCTGAGAAGGTCATTTATAACCAATAACACCTTCATATGCATTATTTTTGAGAGGTAGAATTATGTGGACATCTAAACCAAAACAAAATCTGTAACATGGAGACTGTGGATCCCATAGAGAAAACAAGCATTAGAAGCACTGCTGCTCTAAGCCAAAAGAAAGTCAGATAATTTTTAAAAAAGAGAGGATGAAGAAAAGTGTCAATTACTAAGCATCCATTGTCACATATAAAATGCCCATAAATACTCACCTGCAGAATAAGCAGGTTTGCCTAGTCAATTACTAGTGATGTTGTTCCTCAGGTCTCAGGAATATTTTGGGGTAAATTCTCCTTCCACTCGCATGCTGAGGACAAACAGCTTTTGCAAAATAGTTCTTATTGAGCTTTTGCTTCTGTTTTAGATATTTCTCCTTTGCTTTTGTTACTTTAAGACTATCCGAAGTCTATGGAGATAAAATATTAACATGTATAAAAATATTCATATACTATTATTTGATACAAACAGTAGCATTGGTTGTTGAAGTCAGATACTCTAGCAAATGAAATTATGTTCCACATTTAAGTCTTCAATTCACAGACTGAGGATTCATTTACTAAGGGTTTTTTCCTAAAGAAAAGAACCTAAACCTAAAGAAAAAAGTAATGATGGGACTGAAATAAATTTGATAACTGAGTACGGCTACATATGAATCACAGACACCAGAATAAAGCCTGATAAATCTGATTAAACAACGTCTATGCACTGAAAAACATATTTCTCTTAGATACTAGCTGCATACCAGTGCCCATAGAGAGACATATTGCCAGGAGAGTTCTTTCCAAGTACGTTACCTTCAAAATAACTTTACAAACCATTGACTAAATTAATGTGAGGTTTGACTACTTCATTTATTGGGCTATTTTACTTGTAAGAAAGTAAATTACCTGGAATCTGAAATAGTCCATCTCTTGTTTGAATATCATCTTTGAAATACAAACCATAAGAAATACACCAAATTACTCTTGCTATGGCAATATTGAGGACTGCAACACAAATCTTGTCCTTGATCATGCAGCAAATGTCACTTCTTTTACAGTAACAGAATAGAGTGGAAGACCTATACTTGCAGAAAATTGGAAACAATTTGCAAGTAGTTCCTCAGAAGGAACTATTCCTCCTTTGCTCTCTTCTGTCAGAAATCTCTTTGTCCTTTTCTGAGCAAGAAAAGCATTTATTTTTAGAAAGATTTATGTATGTTTTATGAATTATGTCCTGCTACAGCAGCCCGGGCAAGGCTTCAGCATTTCCCCAAGTAAATTCTCACATCAGCTTCTTTCCAGAGTTGGCTGTGTGGGTCAGATATAGGAAGGTGAAAGAAATGCAAGAATAGAACTGGATGTGAGTTATGGGACACTGTAAAATTCAGTGTCAGACCTGTTGTTTCTGCGCTAGACTAGAGCTACGGGGAATGTGGACAGACTGCAAGGACTGCATTGGTCTTCCTATGAACAAAGAATAAGGACAGTATAAAAATACTTTAACATCCTTTCTCCACATTACCATCTACCTAGCTTTTCCTGGAACACCAAATATTAACTGATATAATCACTTTACAAAACCTGTCCCCTGTACCACCAATAATTTTCACCTACTTCACAAAACAGCTAAAACTCAGTTTGACTAAGTAAGCAAAGAAATTCCTGATCTAATTTCACCAGTCTTTCTGTGTCATAGAATCACATAATCCCACAATGGGTCAGGTAGGAAGGAACCACAGTGGGTCATCTGGTCCCATCTCCCTGCTCAAGAAGGTTCATCCCAGAGCACATGGCACAGGATTGCATCCAGATGGTTCTGGAATGTCTCCAGTGAGGGAGACTCCACGCCCTCTCTGGGTGATCTGTTCCAGTGCTCGATCACTGCACAGTGAAGAAGTTCTTCCTCATGTTGAGGTGGAACTTCCCGTGCATCCATTTCTCCCATTGCCCCTTGTCCCACTGCTGGGCACCACTGGGCAGAGCCTGGTCCATGCTCTGACCCCTCCCTGCAGGCACTGACAGACATGGATGAGGTGCTCTCTCAGTCATCTCTTCTCGAGGCTGAACAGCCCCAGCTCCCTCAGCCTTTCCTCATGAGAGAGATGCTCCATCCCATCATCTCTGTAACCCCCACCGGAGCTGCTCCAGGAGCTCCATGTCTCTCTTGTCCTGAGGAGCCCAAAACTGAACACAGCATTCCAGATGTGCCTCACTAGGGCTGAGCAGAGGAGCAGGATCACCTCCCTCCACCTGCTGGAAATCTTGCTACTTTACCCCAGGATATGTGTTGGCTAGTAAATTCAGTCATGAGTCACCCTTGCCCAGGGGCTGAATAAAGCATATCATGAATCTGACATTCTGTGAAATTCTTAAAATAATTTGAAGATTTTTTATATTTTTTCTAGCCTGTAAATTAAAATATTGATTACATACCAGGCATTCTGTAAACAATTATTCTCAATGAATTGTGCTTTTAAAATCTATTTTAATTATCACCAGTGTTGCCTATGCCTATTTGCTGATCATTTTATGCATCTGAAATAGATTTTTCCATATGGGCATAAAATAAAATTTTGAAAGCATTTTAGTGATTTATGTTAAAAAACAAACTGAGTTTATATTAAAAGCTAGTTTTATTTTAGCATTCTGAAAATATGAATTATTTTTTTATTCTTCATTTTTTGTTAATATTTAGGAATTAAGAGAACACATTGCATTCCATTAACAATTTCCTACTTGGAGCAGAGACTGGGTAGTTTCTCAGAAACTGGAAGTCCCTTAATGAATTCTCCAAAGGTTATGACAACATAAAGAAAAATGAGATTTATACCATATCTATCTTTTGAAAACTGTACTTGTCTATTTTATTTGTGTTATTTGCTTTTCCATTTTCTAATTGGAGGACTTTGAAAAATAGGGGACTACAGTATGAGGTCCTTTAAAATTTTCATGTAAGGAATTTTGTGTGGAAGGTTGTAAAAGGCTGTAAATGTCCTTCCCTTGAGAAATTTTCTGCAAGAGAAGCTCCTGAGTAGGGACAGGGAAGACTAGTCAACCAGAAGGTTTAGAAAATCGATGACACAAGAATTAATTTAGCAAAACGTTCTGAACTTCCTCTTGGAAATATGTTAAGGTTTAGGCACAGAGTAAGAGAAATGCTGGGACTCATAAGAAAAGTAGGACAGTGTCCTGTCAAAAGACTGAGGAGGCTTATGCAAATTATGTCACCAAGGCAGAAAGAAAAGAAACCAGCTATTCTTAACAGAAATATTTACCCGAATAAAAAATACCAAGAGCTAACACATCAATCAGGGAAGAAATAAAGACAAGCAGCAGCCAAAGTCAACAGATAATTCTAATTCATATCTCAGCATGGATATTGACGTAGGAGGACTCCATAAACTTTTCTAAACTGAACAGTCTCCTGGCCAAGAATTTAATTTACATTGACACTCTAAATGCAAACAATGGTTTTAATCTATAAATATTGGCAGACTTTGTCATTGTAGCCAATGCAAAGGTCAATGATGCATATCAATTATAAATGTACTGTTTGGGTTAGAATTAATATATTGACTTGCCTTGAACTTGAAAGTAAGCATGCTAAAGTGGTGCAGCCAACAGCAATATGTGAGCATTTTACAGTGTTGGGATGGCGTAGCGACACAAAGCTTTACATTGGTGTGTGAACAATGTGAGAAAAACAGGAAGGAGGGGGATAGCTACATCCAATCAAGCAACAAAGTCACAACATAGGAGAAAAGGGTGGAAATAGGCAGGACATCCTGCTAAAAAGCACTACAAGGATGTTTGGCAAGATGGAGGAAAACAGAATCGCAGAATGGGTCAGGTTGAAACCTGTTCAAGCAGGTTCATCCCAGAGCACATGACCTGGGATTGCATCCACACGGTTCTGGAATATCTCCAGAGAGGGAGACTTCACACCCTCTCTGGGTGATCTGTTCCAGTGCTTGGTCACTGCACAGGACAGAAGTTCTTCCTCCTGTTCAGGTGGAACTTCCTGAGCATCAGCTTGTGCACATTGTCCCATTGCTGGGCACCACCGAGCAGAGCCTGGTCCATGCTCTGACCCCTCCCTGCAGACGCTGACAGACATGGATGAGGTCCCCTCTCAGTCATCTCTTTTTGGTGCTGAAACTGACCCAATTCCCTCAGCCTTTCACCATGAGATGCCCCAGTCTCCTCATCATCTTTGTAGCCCAAGAAACAAAAGAAGCAGTGTGGGGAGCAGAAGAAATCCCTCTTTTGGGGGTGGAAACAGGGCAACAGGATAAAAGCATCAGACATCAATGCGGAAAATTGGAAGACAAACCCATTTTGCTTGACTTGCCTCATTGAGGAACTTTCAAGAGTGATCACCTTGACCTTGCTGAGTAGGAACAAGTAACAACAGCAGCATATAGTAACTGTGCAGCATCATTGCCAGCAGACTCACAGTTAGCACAGAAAATAGTTATCAAATATTAACAGCTTTGTATAGGTAGTGAAGATGACATGTAAGGATTAGCCCTTAGCAAGAAGAATGCCTTTAATAAATGAATGTAATAAAGTTGAGTTTTATAGTTTAAAACTGTCTTGTCTTGTCAGTCCTTTAAACATCCCACCACAGCAATCTCTGACACATATATAGACAGGCAGACAGACAGATAGATTCAATTACAACACCACGACTCCTCAAAAACTTTTTTTTTCCTTACAATTGTTAATCCCCAGCAGAAGATCCAATGAAATGCTGAAAAAAGAACAAAATATCAGGTCAGATCAGGATGTGATCCTCACTAAGTAAAGTATTTAATATTAAAAAAAAAACCAAACAACAAAAAACTTATAAAGAAAAACTTGGTGATACAACTACAAAGTCCTCAGACATCTTCAGTGGCAAATATAATATCCAGACATCTTCAGTTGCAAATAAAATATCCAGGGAAGCTAGCAATGCAATCTTCAAATCATAAACAATGATTTCACAGAGGCTTCTTTTGTCTTTTTGGCAATTTTGTGCAGCAGACTTGAAAAATAAGTCAGCCTCAACAGAATTTTTTCACGATAAAGGAATGCCGTGTGGTATTTTGTCAACACTGTGATTTTTATGGTCAATGGCAAAGAAAAGAGGAGGCATTTCAGAAGCTCAGTTCCTACTGCTGAACCATATTTGTGTCCTCCTCATCTTTTCGTGTTAAAGTCAATCAAGGATTAGTCAAATGAAAACCTCAGAATTTTTACATATTGAAAGAAGTTTTAAAACTAGTTTTTAAAATTGTTTCCTCTAACAATTTAAACAGGAAGCATTTTATGGGGTGATTTCCTTTAAACTCTCCTTTTTCCTTGGACTAATGATATAAACTAGCCATTAAGTGTAAAACTGCTCAATAACAGTCATGTGCTTATGTCATGTAGAAGAGCTTAAAAAAACCCAGAGATTCACAGAATGGGTTGGGTTGGAAATGACCTTAAAGATCATTTAGTTCCAAACCCCCTGGCACAGGCATGGACACCTTTCACTAGACCACGTTGCTCAAAGCTCCATTTAACATGGCCTTGAACACTTCCAGGGATGGGGCAGACACACCTTTCTAGTACAAAATCATACGGACATTCTGGTTTTATATCCCAGTGTGAAGGAGAGGAGTTTACATCAGCAGGTGGAATATAACCTCAGGGATAATTCACAACATGTCTCTCTAATTGCAGATTCAGCATGTGAGCATGTATACTCACTAAATAATACATGTAAGAAATCACTAGGTTAGGGAATAAAAGACAAAGACAACACAAGCACTCCATCGCTACATTATTAAATGTGAATGCTGTGCTGAAAAGTCTTTTTCCAAAGGAAACTGTGTTTACTTGTATACTAACAACTTAGTGAGCATTCAAAGTCCGTTCTTTCAGACACTGAAACAAAATATAAAAATGAGAAGTAAAAATAAAAAGAAAGTGAGCTTCAAAATGCAATCTAATCTCTCTTTTTAGCTGGCTGTATGTTGTCTAAAATGGCACATGGGGTGACAAGGTCTGAAGAATGGTGTAAAGGAAAGTTGTACATCTTGCAATGTCTGACCAGTTTCTAAAGCTTCCCCATGACTCCATAAATCCAAGAAATTTTGTCTTTGCATACCTAAAAGACTCTTGGGAAGATTTATTCAGCCTACTGTACTTGTCTTTAAAATGTGACAAGCAAAACAATATATATGGTCTGGAAAGACAATAAATGCAGGCAATGAAACTCCAGATTCAAACTATAATGAGAGTAGATATTTTAATGCAGCAGATTCACACCTCCAAAATTGGATGTCTAGCTTTATTTAAGTTTGATGCAAACAAAATATAACCTGAAAAACTTTAATATAAAGAAAACAATATTTGGATGCAGGCAGAACTTTTCAACTTTTTTTCTTTTAATATTTTACAGGAATATTAAAGTTTGATGGTAGTCCCCAGACAAAGTATGACAGGAAAACACATTTTAAAATGCCTGTTTTCTCAGCTTCTTACTATTCATATTATTTAAAAAAGCAGTGGAAAAAAAGCTATGGATGCATAACATCTAAAAAATATATGCCATTATCAAAAGAAAACATCGCCAAACCTCAGTCTCTTAAACAACAGCAACAAAATGCTAGAATTTTAACCAGTATGAGATGTTTAGTTAAGTTGCCTAATCATAATTGAATATTTTTTCTAGTATTTTACAAAAATTTCTACCTATGCTACCTCAGGGCTTTTCACTTATTTCCCCATTTAAAAGACTTTCACAGCTCTTTCTAACCTTTTTCCACTCTTGCTTATATCAGTGCTTTGGTTATCCAACTCTGAAGCTGAAATTTTGCCTTTCAGTTGCAAATGGTTGAAAAAGAAAAAAAAAAAATTAAAACTTTGGAGCCACTTTCTAAAGCAATTTAAATTCCGTTCTGTAGGAAGTCACAAAGGCCACTGGATAAGTTGTACTAATCCATATCATTGCACTGAGGTTCTTCTGTTTTCACATATAGTGATACAGTAATGCTGTAACTATTTTCATAGCCTAAGTTTTCATCAAAACTTCTAAAGAATTGCTTCTAAAGCAGAGCTTGCTTTTAAATCAGTGTCTTTGTCCTTTCCTCTCTGTTTTACAAGCTTTTTTTTTCCCTACTATTAATTATTTCTGTCACAGACAGTTAGTCATGAGGTAACACAAAGTGCAAGGGGTTTGAAGTATTGACAATACACTGATTATGCAGAGGATACATGTCCATCAAAAAATCAACAAGAAGTGGACTGCCACTGGTGTACTATTTCTTAGCTTTTGCAATTCCTACATTTCTTTGATTTTCCTCTGTAATATTTCATTGTCACCTTTTATAGTCTTCAAAGAGGGTCTGTAGAACAAATACCACACTTCCATAACAATTATTCTTGCAACATTACTATGAGTAGCTTCTTGAAAGGTTTTTATTTTTTAAAACAAATTGTATACATCAACTAGTGTAGACTATTGAGAATACTTATCAAAAACCTACCCTATGGATAGAAAATACCTTGGAAATGGAGAGATAAACTGCACTGCAACCTGTCATCTGAAGATCCTTGGGCAAATGTGCAGTATTGGAGCTCACATCTCACTCCTAATCACACATTTGCATTTCTGCATAGAAAATGCTTAAATTTACACCCATATCTTAAAACTTATTTTACTGAAACTGTCTGTAGGTTAGATAACTTTTTAATGCTAGTAGTAATTCTGTATCTCATTGACATTTCCTGTGCTATGCTGCACATAACCAATCACTACTACCTCTGCTGGGTAGCAGAGACAAAATCTCCGTGATTACTGTATGCTGCTGGATTTCACATCCATTTAATTAATTAATTTCTTTCTGATTAAATTTTCATAAACTGTATCTTGGCGTTGTGTGTATTAGATTTCTTCTGTGTGGGCAGTAATCACCACAGATACACAGATAGCAGAGAGTACATTAAGCAAACAAGTACTCTGAGGGTTTTGTAAATACAGTTTTTATGGGCATCATAAGTAGATTTACCCAGCACCTTAGTGACAGAAGACAATAACAATCTATTTACCATCTCAAATCTTACAATCTAGCCATAGGGAAAAAAATGTTTGTGTACATGATGTAACTGCTGCATTTTAATTTTTGCTTTCCATGAGCTGCTAAAGAAGAAATAATTGCCCAGGGAAGAAGGGTCAGAAATAGTCATGAACCCAGGAAGATGAAAAGGCAAGGAGAAATGTAGGTCATTAATTAGGCTGAACAAGTTTATCTTCCTAGATGGCTTTTATGTGAATGGCATCATTAGGAGACAGTGCTCCTCCATATTTGAGTTCTGGCTATATAATTCTCTCCAGATTGTCTTGGCAGCACAATATAACATTTCAGGAAAATCAAGGATCTTCCTCATTCAAACTCTGAGTTTTACTGATGATCAGAATTATTAAAAAGGAAGGTATTTAAGTGTGATCCTTAATCGTATCTATTTTTATAAGAAGTGGCTTATTACATTTATCCTTGTTTTTCCCTAGCCTAGTGCTACCAATATACATCACTATGGCAATGTATCTGTTCAGTCTTTTTTGTCTGATATAATGAGCCTTCTAGAAACAATGTCAGAGGTCTCTCTTATCACTGTATCCATGCAGGCATTTGCAGATATATCAGAGCTTGCTATTCCCAGACTCACTTGGGAATCACTCAGCCGCTTCAGCGCAGTATTCAGGTCTGGCTGTAAGTTGCCTTGGAAATCCCTCCTGATGAAAAGAATGGAAGCAATTATTTGTGCTTGCTATTTACATCACTTCTGTGGGTTTTCATCGCTATAATAAGATAAACATTTCTAATTGTCTCTTCCAGGCTATGTGTACAGTTCATAAAAATCTCCTGTGACAGGAAGGAAGTTCTAAACACTGTAGCAAAACAGACCAAGACTGACTTTGAGATTTAAGTTTGCAATCACTGTCAATAAAGGCTCAAGAACTTGATAACATTGACGTGTCTTATCCAAAAATTGTAACAATGGTGGGTCACGGTACCATTTTAGAAGGCTTTATTAAAATTCCCAATTATAACACCACATGCACATTTTGTTATTTGTGACTCTTCTTTCTCACTGTAGAGCCAATTTACTTCCTAGTAAACAGTCATTTTAGCATTCTCTCTGTCTGACTCCAGTCTGCTGACTGGCTGTTTTGTTTATTTTTTACTTACTTCAAACTTATACAGTTGAATTTTTTATTGTTTAGGTTCAGTGGGTATTTTTGTGTATGAGTGTAGTTTTTATCTATAATAAACTTTCTGTGATTTGGGTGTATTTTCTGAAAAATAAAGTCTTTTACCATCACTTCTGGTCTAGGATCTGTTGAATGTCCAAGTGGAGACCAGTGACGAGTGGCATTGCTTGGGGGTTGGTATTGAGACAAACAAGTTTTAACATTTTTGTTGGTTGCATGGACAGTGGGATTGAGGCAGCCTCAGAAAATTTGCTGACTACTCCAAGCTGTGTGGTGCAGTCACACACTGGAGGGAAGGGACGGATCCAGAGGCACCTGGACAGCCGGGAGAGGTGGGTCTGTATGAACCTCATGAAGTTCAAGTCCAAGTGCAAAGTGCATTGGGGCAATCCCAAGCACAAACACAGACTGGGTGGAGAATGGATTGAGAGCAGCTCTGTGGAAAAGGTCTTTGCAGTGTTTTTAGATGAAAAGCTCAGTATGAGTCAACAATGTGCTCTTGAAGCCCAGAAGATCAACTGTGTCCTGGGCTGCACCAAAATGAGCATGACCAGGAGACCAAGGGAGGTGATTCTGCTTTTGTGACACCTTCCCTGCAGTGCTTCATCCAATTCTGGGTCACCCAACACAAAAAAAGAAACCCCATGGACCTGTTGGAAAAGTCTAGTGGAAGGCCACAAAGGTGATCAGAGGGCTGGAGCACCTCTCCTACGAGGAAAGGCTAAGAGAATTGGAGCTGTTCAGCCTTCAGAAGAGGAGGCTCTGGAGAGACCTTATAGAGGCCTTCCAGTACCTGAAGAGGCTACAAGAGCTGGAGGGTGACTTTTGTCAAAGGCATGTAGTGACACGACAAGGGGGAATGGCTTGAAACTGATAGAGAGTAGGTGTAGATCAGATATTAGGAAGAAGTTCTTCCCTGTGAGGGTGGTGAGGCACAGGCAGCACAGGGTGCTCAGAGAAACTGTGGATGCTCCATTCCAGGAAATGTTCAAGGCCAGGATGGATGGGGCTCTGAGCAACCTGGTCTAGTAGAAGGTGTCCCTGCCCGGGGCAAGAGGTTGAAACGAGAGGATCCTTATGGTCCCTTCCAACCCAAACCATTCTGATTCTCCGATACTAGGAATTAATGAACCTATCCAGTTATCTTTGGATTCTGACAGGCAAATATAGAAACAGATGTTTAAAGTGTTCCTTACAGATTTGTGCTAGGATTTCCTCCTTCTTAAGCTGGGCATTTAAGACTGAGAGAGCAATCACTGAATACTTGCAAGGTTTTTAATCTCCTCCATAAGCAGCTCAAAGTCATTCAACAGTAGCACGATACAGGCCACATTTCTTCCTTTAAGCATTTCTTCCTTTAAGTTTCACAGAGCTTTGAGAATACACCATTAAACATATGCCTCAAGACAGAATTGAAGTAATATCACTTATTTCCTTGGATTTTTTGATTCTAAGCCTAATGCAATAGTACTGGTGGCATTTATAAAGGAAATATGTTATCCAAGAAGCTTTCAGAGAGAGTGGAATTAAAAATCAACTAACTTCAGTGAAACACCTTGTAAACCTAATACCTTGTAGGATTACAGAATGAGTAGGAATATTGTCTGGAAATATTATTTTAATTTTTTGGTTGTTTTTAAAGTTCATGAATAGCTACACTGTTGTAATTTTTAGATTATTTGGCAGTAGTAGCCACCTTAGTGTTAGGAATAAAGTGTAAGATTTTTTGATGTATCTAAATCTTTTCTATTTTTATCTTCTGCTAACATGAAAGCAAATGTGTATCACCAGGACAATTGCCGTTAATTTATTCTGACAAAGACAGCTTTCATCATAATTTTAGTAAGTGTCTTTATCCTCTACTTGGCAGGAAAAAAGGAGGGGAAGAAAGAAAGTATTACTTTTAAAAACCCGAATGATTTCTAAAATTGCTGGTTGTGAAAAAAATAAATATACAGCTGTCTTTTAATTTTCCCATCATTTTCTCATCATAAAATAATTTGTGTCCTTGTGGTATGAGGCATTTCTCTTCTCATTTACTCCTGTCTTTAATGGCTGTTTCATTGAACATCCCTCCTACTTATTTAGGAAAGATACTCTCTCTGTGCAGTGTATGAACCAGTACTTTAATTTTCCTCTTACATCCTATAATACAAGCATGTTTCGGAATGGAGTCCATTTTCTTTATAAGCCAGCTCATTTTCTCTTATTTAACAGCTGTTATTTCTGACTTTCCAACCTATCTAACCCTCATGTAAATCAGTCCTACTGCCAAAAGTCTTTTTAATTAAGTTGTATTTCTATAGCTTAACTCAAGGGCAACAGGCAAATAGTATTGTCTTTTCATTCATTTATTCACTGAAGAAGAAAAGAATGGAGATGAAAGCCCCTATGCATGTTTATTAGATACCAACTTTTTTGAATAGCTGTATTTTGAGCCAATCATTGGGACTGCCACAGATCTGACAATAGTAGTTTTGAGATTTTTTTCCATTAAAAATCTCCTATTGGAGTAGGCTATGCTTATTAATGATAATGAAACTTTCTTATCAGCAGCAAAACACTGGGACATCATTTTGTCTTCATGTTAGACATTTCCTTCTTTGGGTTAGTTCAAATACAGGAAACAAACCAACAAACAAACCTTTAGGGACATGGTTTACTGGTGGACTTGGCGGTGCTGGGTAAATGTTTAGATTTGATGATCTTAAAGGTCTTTTCCAACCTAAATGATTATAATGTTCAATAAGAACTGTCGTTTTACTGGACTATATTTCAGGTCACACTTAGCTTTTCATTTTGTTATAGAATGATAACTCAGATGCTTATCTACTCAATTTACTGTACCGCTATTACTCATTTTACTACAGAGTCTCTGGTTTCCAGTGACAGAAAATGGAATCCTAAAACCAAAACGGAGGAAGCAATTAAGCATTTGCTAAAGTGGAGCTGAACATTTTTAACAAATGCTCAGCCAAAGCACCTAAATACTATGTTCAGAACAAAAATAAATTTAAAGAAAAGGCTATTTTTTCAACAGGAAATATTCTGACAGAAGTCACCACTAAAGGACATTTTTTGGCACAAAAATCTTATGTGCTTTCATGGGCCACTTTGATGAATTGTTGGCAGAGAGATTCAAGGACTTTAGAAACATACAAACCTCAAAGGACCAGAAAAGAGTTCAAAATAACTGGAGACTAGAAGAATGCAATAAGTAGTATTATATATGCTTGTCATGTTCTAATACAAGTATCCATCAATGTGCATCCATCTTCATGGGAGACAGGATAGTATGATAAGTTTTTAGCCACACAAAACCAATATAGTTATTCTCATTTTTTTAACACTAAATGCTGAAGTCTCTGAATTAGCTGGTAGATGATAATACTAAGTTTCTTGTAACTCAACCACTGGATTGCTATGAACAATTTAAGCATGTATGCAATGCTGTCCTCTATTCAAGTAAGAAAACATAAATAAGCAAATAGAGAATGTACAAGGTCCCTGTTGCTCTACTGAGAGACTATAACAATTGTTGCTGTTACTTATTGAACAGAATTAATCTATTCAAATTATTGGAATTTAAAATGGTTTAAAATAATATTTTTATTAAGAACATACAGTTATTTAACTGTAAATACCAAGCTGTCCCCCATCTCTAGTAATATCCATTAAATAATGATGGACGTGTGAAATAACACTTTATGTTCAGAATCTCATTCACTAAGTTCAATACTTATTGAATGAGAATGAATTTTCTCTCCTGAAAGAATTTTATTTTTTCATGGATAAAAGGTAGAAATGAAAGATATGTGCTATACTATTTACATAAAACCCTAGAAGATATATCTTTAAATATTTACACGTACGCACTGTATGAAACATTTCTGCAGAAATTAGAATCAGCTATAAATACATGTTTGCCCTGTATATAATTCAAAAATGTATGGAGATACGGTTCCATCAAAGCCATTTTACAAGCACTTTGAAAATACTCCTTACTGAGATTGAATCCTATACTTATCTTGGGTTTGAGAAATGGATTCTTTCAATTCTTTTTGATGGACAAGATGTATCTCCAAGTCAAGTTCCTAGTGGAATTTTATTTGTATTTATATGAATGTCAATCAAACTACTCAGTAACTTCAACTTGTGCTTTCCCCAATACCCAGCAGTATAAGAGATCCTTGGTTTAGCAGTTTCTCATAAATTGGATACTACACTTCTCAACTTAAGTTGGAAATGCTTAATGCTGAGGGACATTGCACTGGGGAAGATTTTTAGTCTCTACTAAACACTATGGGTAGAACAGATGAGTGCTCTATTAAGCCATGGGAATTGAGCTGCTATCCAGGGATGCCTTCTTTGAAATCTTAAAAAGTAGTGGTAGCAGCAAAAATAGGAATCCCCATGTTCTAAACAGAGTAATAATCAGAGCTGCTTTTATAGACATTGATTCTGTCCATAGGAGGATGGGAGACCTTTCAAAGCAGACAGATATGTAAGGGTACTGAAAAAAAAGGTCTTTGAAGAAATACATCTACTATTAATTTATCTCCTTCACCATGAAGATGAGTGACAAAAGAATGGCTGCATTTTAATGAGAGCCCTGGATGCCAGGTCTACCAAGCTGGGAATGAGCATGGCTGGTACTGAGGCTGAGCATAAGCATAAATACGGCTCCTCAAGCACTGGCTGAAGGCACAGGATGGATAGGCAACAAACTGTCACAATTTAACTGTTTATACAGAAGTCTGATAGAAGATTTTACAGCTGCACAGTGTCAGAGCTGGCCTTGAACACAGGCAGCCAAAATTGAGGTGATTATGTTAAGATTGCATTTTACTGCGAATAATTCTATGGGTAAAAACAAATAACATATGTTAATATTTAATAAACACATTATTTGGAAAAAATGTTTGGAAATAATTATTTGGAAACAATCTCTTTAGAATTTTCCAATTCAAATTATGCAGGTTTCCAATTTAAAAGTAAAAGGACATTGTGGAACAGGTAATTTTCCTGCTACACCTGTAGAGATGACTTGGTCTGATTTATGTTAGTTCCATGCCTGTAATTTTCCATACAGTAGTTCACAGCTTTTATTTTTCCCTAATTCCTTATGGCCACATGGCTTATTTATAATTTTATCTTTATTTTGTGAATTATTTCCCATTTCTTCTCTTTACTAATACAAGGTAACTTTTCACATTCTACTGGGAATGAAAATAATGTTTTATTCTTTTGCAATATTTTACTGACTGTCACTTATTTTAGGTAAAATCTACCTTGTTCTCTTGGGGGTTAATTATTTATTAAAGACTGTAAATAGCAAGATGAGTGCATTCCAAATTGATCTAACTAAATGCACAAGAAACATCCCTACAGAGCAGATATTTGAGCTGTTGGAGTACCTGTAGCTGGTGCTTGGGTTTTGGGATCTTATTGCCCATGGCAATCAGCCTGAGGGTTTGATTTCTCCTTCTAAACCAGGTATGCTAAGGTTGAATGCTGCACCATTTACAGCCTCTGTTAGAAGTCGCCGTTGTTTTCGGAGAGCTCCGAGATTGTTTGCAGACTGTGCTGGCTGCAAACTGCTGCTAACGCTGACAAATAATCCCAGTGTATCTTTGAGAAGTTAAGAGACTTGTGATTTCCTGTCCTTCCATACCCCTCCTTAGCTTGTTAGTTAAATAAATACTTGAGAGTATTGAATCCAGAAGATTTTGAGAAATAGGCACAGGTATCGTTCTTCTTCCAAATCTGCAATCACTTTTTGTCTAAGCTTATTAACTAAGAGGAATTGGGGAAAGTGCTTGCTTCTCATTACAGCTGTGACTATTGAGAAAAGTGTTGAAGGACTGAATAGATTTTCTAATTTACACAGAATCTCAAAAAAGAATATCATTAGCAAAAAATCAAAATATTATCTTATTTCATTGTGAAAAAAATTAAAGGCCTTTTAATGTTTTCAATTCTTGTTATAAAATAAAAAAGTAAAAATTTTTGAATAGGTTTTATAATTATATCAAGTATTTTAGAAGACATCCTTTTAAAAGGTAATCTGTCTTTTTCACCTCTGTCTCAGATTACAGCTTTCCTTTGTTGCAACAGAAATTATGGTTATAATTTTAATTTATTATAAATGTACTTTTTATCAAGGGAGATATAAAGACACTTTCTAAGAATTGCACAATATTCATGGAATATTACTGACTGAAACAAATAAGAACATAACAGGAAAAACTTTTTATTATCTGATACAACTTCTACATAAACATAATTTCATAATTTTTAATCAATTTACCATTGAATCACTTGGTATTGGTATATCATAGATTCTACTACCATATTACTATTATTTATATATAACATCATGAGCAAAAGTTGTTAGGAATAAGAACTATTAGTAACTCTAATCTAATGAGAATACTAACATAGCAATGTAAACTAACATGTGATAACATTTAGAAAGTCATTACACCATGAAAACCACTTTTTAAGAGAAAGAAATTGAGAATTGTTAGGAACTTTCAAATCCTGTTGCCAATCAAATAATTTATTTCTTTTGACTATTTGCAATATTTAAAGATTTTTTGTTTCTTCAAACTTTTTCCTCTCTTTTGAATTAAATGATTTCTAGAAAATCGGCAAACATAATTTTATATGAAATGTAAATTTTCAAATACCTCATTTAAATAATTCTGGATTTAGATAGCATGCATTTTTCCCTTATTATGCAGAAAAAAAAAATTGCGGACTCTTACACAATTTATTAAAAATTGAAATTCTGTTCATTGGGCACAAGCATTCCCCAGAAAGAAAAAGCATAAAAGCTCTAAGGAGAGCTAAAAAACCATGATACTTATGTAAACCATGGTACAGGAGGCACAAAGTCGCAATATATATCATATTATTTGATGATGTTTCAAAAACTCTTTTAGCAAAGTATAAATTAAATTTCCATAACTTAATTTCCAATTGTCTACATTCTATGTAAACCAAAGTAGCCATTAAGAGAATTCTATCAACAATTGTTCAAATAAATCCATTTTCTTGGATAAAATATAAATCTTCGAGATCATTCATCTATGAAGTTACTAATAGTTTCCACAATTAGCTCCATACAAATTCAATTACATTTTATTTCAGGGTTATAAAGTTTCAGTAAAAGTGCACTAAATGAAAGTGAATCATTATATTTTGACTAGCAATATAGTAATCGGCCTTCTGAAATGCTGATAGTAGGTGGTCAGGTCACATCCATATAAAATACTTCCAGAGAAATACCAGATGTTGCAGTAAATTGCATGGTTATAAAAGAGTTGTAATTCTACCGGGCTGGTGCTCAGGAAAATCCACATGATGTTAGTGACATCACACTCCTGCAGATAAACTCTTTCAGATGACACCTAGAATATAAATTTCACTGCTTATGATAATTTAATTTTTTTAAGTGATAAAAAATAGATTTCTTCTTTCGATTCAAATCCATTCTGCTTTCATATTATTCATTATAAATCTCCAGATTATAAAACAGGATAACCTTCCTGGCCAAAAGACTTATTGAGCGTTCTGTGTGCTGTTAACACTGATGTTCGTCATCTTAATGGTGCTGTGTTTTGGTAGTGGAGAAGTCTGAGTTTGTGCTCAGACACAATTCCTCTTACTCCTTTTATATTACGTTTTAAAGTCTTGGGTATGTCAAAAACTTTGCCATAGCTGAAGAAGCTGCAATCATTTCATAGTACAGTGGCACACAGAGCATTTTACAATGATATAGTACAATAATTGCCCTACGCCTGTGCCTCTGCATGGATAAATCCATCACTTCTCCAGTCAGCCAACTTTGAGGAAGTAAGAAATAAAACAACTCCTCAGATCCCTCCTTGACTTTTATTAGCCCAGATAGATGAACAGATGATTTTTGATAACAAAAGTTTGGAACCCAGGTGTGGAATGTACATAATGTTTTTAGTTGTCTTTTCCAATTGGAAAAGCACATGAAAGAAGGTTGTGCTCATGAATAAAAACTGATATATCCTTGCACATTGAAAACAGTTATTATTTTGTGCTAAATATTTCAGATATCGTCAAAGTAAATTCACTTCAGGTATTCTGATAAAATGTTCTGCTCAGAACTTACATTGTCAAAATGATAATTAAGGTCTTACAATTAATCAGGCAGAGATATGTGAGATTATGACTTTATGATTTATTAGAAAGAGAAAATGTTTTTGGAGAAATATCCAAACTTACATTTTGGTGTCCATGAAGTACCTGTGAATAGAATAATATCTCAAATTTAGAAGGAAAGCTCTCAAAGCTGCTTATTTAAAATGTCAGGCTCACATCATTAACTAACCATCCAAAAATACCAGAGAGAAGACAAGTGTTTAATGAACAATAGTCTTTGTATCTGCAACCTAAACGAACATAAGTATCAAGTCCCTAAGGGCAATAATCAGCTTTGTTTTACCTGCCCAGCACCAAAACCTCTCCCCCTCTCTGCCTTTGACCCAAGACACTGTTTCAGACCAGGAAGAGCAGTTTTCCGGTGGCCTGCCCTGCTTTCTGGCTGGAGCCATTGTCCTGGTCTGGAGCAAGGGATTTTCCTTCCTTCATTTGCAGAATAAATTTAATTAAGAGTAGTCATGAAAACTATGGTATTGAACAAAAAGTAAATAATGTATAAAATTGTAAATTATATATCATGATTTTTCCCCATTAACTTGGTACGATATTTGTGGATTCTACTAGAATTTCAGGGTTTCATTCAAATGTGGGTTTTTTTCTTTGTAAGTCAAAGCAATGATCAAAAATTCATAAACAAACAGAAATGCTGGAAACTGCACAAGGACAAAGCAAGTATTTGTTGGACCTGTTTTTGAGGTGTTGCTGATGGTGCACAAGTACCACATTTTCCCTTTAAAATGCACATCATGTATGCAAATAGGAAAGTTCAATATTTTAAATCATTACTTTATAGGATGTAGAATTGTAAAGATATTATTTATAACTTACAATCTAACATTGAAATACTGTCAGTATCATTTCACTTGTGCTGCGGCTCAGAGATGCATCAACCCACATCTCACAAAAGCATTTTCATAACTACCTACAAGTGATATTTGACTCACAACTATTTAACCAAAATAGATCCAAGGGCTGGACAAAAGAACAAAAGAACAAAATTCTCAGTTTAGACTGCTGGAAACTGAAACTTTTCAGGATCAAGCTGTAATTGAAGGCATTTGAGAGAATTTGTGTTTGTGCTACAGTACCTTCCCAAATTAAGATGCAAGGAAGTGAAAAAGAAAAATCCTGAGATGTAAGGCAGTGGAAAAATTTGAATACGAGTCATGATTTAGACACAAGAGGAAAATGAAAATTCCTAAAATTTTCAGAGTGGAAATATTCCCTTGCCCCACATTTCAGGCAAGTATCATAATTGCTAAGCTTAATTAATTTTTAATCTACCCTTTTTATGAATGAATATTTGCATATGTTACCAATACACAATAAAAAAAGACACTTAACTTTTTCATGGAATTCCCTACACCTGAATTGTTGGAGCATTTTCCTATGATATAGATGCCAGTCTCCTCTCTAGTGGGAGTTCTAATGGTTATATAAAAAGCACTGATGAAATAGCATTGACATAAAAATCTAATGAGAAAGCTGCTACAAAATGCTGCATTAATATGAAGCTGTCCACTCCACTGGGGCCACAACTTTCAGTTGTTCCACAGTGTTAAATGAAATCTAGCAGATGTTAAATGTGTCCAACTCTACAACTAAACAATCAACTAAGCCTTAATTTTATGCAGTTTGTCTTATTTTGTCCCCAAACTTCACTGATTCTAGCAAGTAATGAACTAAATACATAAAATTATCTTAGGAAAAATTAAATTGCACTGAGGCATCTCCTATGCTTTGAACAAAGTTCATTGTATCTCTATTGACATCAGTTAGTGTTTAAAGAGTTTTAGGAGGATGTTAAAAAACCTCATAAAATCCCAGTCATTACAGTCTGGGGGGAAGTTGTGTGTTTTTCAAGCAGAGCACTAAGTTTCTACCTTTGGATGTTGGGCTTGGGGTTTTATTTCATACCATTTGTAGGAGGCCCATTACTTTACTGAGAAGGAGATGGAAAATAGAGTGTACAGCCAAGGGACCTACAAGTGCCACTTTACTGGGCATACACCATTCAACCAGCAGCACTAAAGGGATTAAGAAGGCAGCTTTGTATTGTCTCAGAGGTACAGTAACATAAGCACCACACTGGATTGTATGACAGTTACTATGGTAACCATTCCGTCTTTTCCTACCACTAAACCACACATTTGCTGGCAGAACAAGCCAAGTAATTCTCAAGGATGTGAGACAAAGAGAGTGCTTTCAGTTTGACATTATTTTCAATATTCTAAATCCAAAGATTGTATATTTTGAATGCTTGAGTCTCTACACTGAGTTATTTAAGCCCTTGTATGCAAAAGAATTTCATCAGATTCTTTTGGGAGATCTTGTGCAGAAAAAAGTAGAGGCATTTTTTGCCATGAAAAAATTAAACAAAAGGCAGCAAGACAGTATGACATAAAGGAGTGGCAGACAAAGATCTTGGTAGAATTACCCTTATCTAATAGGGATACTGAAAAATCCTTCAATAAAACAGAAATATGCGAACACTGTTAAGTGACACAGACAGAGATTAAGGGAATACTGGTTCAGACAATTACTTGTAGTTGTTAGAGTGCATGTATGTCTGAGGTGAAAATTAGGAATTGGACAGAAATTCCACCCAAATGGAGCAATCATCTGATTGGTTTAAAGACATCAAACCACACAGGAATAATACCAACAAGAAGATCCAAGATAAATGAGAGTATTTGGCTTATAGTGCACGTACAATAATGCAGGGCAAGGGGGAAATAATGTCAAGAACAGGCAGAAGGTTAGAAGCACATTTTTTGAGTAATAATTTAACAGCTTTGAATTGGTAAGCATCCTGCTTGCCTCCCTTGACAAACTGCTTCCCTTCAAAGCATTCAATTTTATTGCTGAAAATTGGTGAGTTCGTGACCGTGACTACAAGCCTCTTGAGGAAAAACAAAAGTAGAACTTAGAAGGTATGAAATACTAAATATTTTCTTAATTTTACTGATGTTTTGTGGGTTTCTTTTCCCCAGAAAGAGCTTTCTTTAAAGGATTCCAAGTTTCAGTGAATTTTCAGCAAATATTCATTTAGAGAAGTGAAGAAAAGATGTAGGAAGTCCACCTTAACCAATTAATTTGGTTTTAATAGCTTGATTTAGGACAGCATTTACATCTCCTTGTGGAAAAGCGTGTGTATTCTTCATTCATGCTATGGGAGCAAGGCTTCTTTATTTTAATTCTGCAAATTTCACATTCTTGCACCAGAACACTGCAGCAATACAAGTTTGATGTATGCAGAGCCCCTATCTATGGGATTAAAATAGATTTAAGCTGAAGATAGCAGGATCCATCTTTTTAAATGGTTCCATTACATTCCAGGGGGAATTAGAAGCAGGGGGTTGGAATGGGATGGTCTGCAGGGTTGCTTCCAATCCAAACCGTTCTGATTCTATGAAACCAACAGAACATGCAGTTACTCAGCACAAGTCATTGATCTCTTTTGAAATGCCTGTGGCTTTTTATGATGAGAAAGCCTGAAAACCACACAAGAAACAGTGCCTGTTTCTGCTAACCCAGAGCTCTAAATGCAAAGCTTAGCTTGAAGAATGGCCTAAGCATTGATGGAACTTAATGACACAAAACTTCCTAAAATACAAGAAGGATGACACAAAGTCATCAGAAGTAGCATTTCTATTTTATTTTGCCACTGTTTATGCTACCAGATGTAAGAACAATGTATTAACAATTGCATATGGATGGGCCGTGAATGAACATTGTAAATTTGATTAAGACAAGTTTTAAAAATAAATGTTTTCCATGTATTTGAAAATTAGAATAATTTATTGATTTTATTCTTGAAGGCCATATCCCATCCATGCCTTCAAAACTAAATTTTTCTTTTAAAGCATTCTATAGACACACAGAAAGCATGGAGAATAAAAAAGAAGAAAAATGAAAAAAATCCACACACATCTACCAATGTTGTTTTCCTTACCCTGTGGATTCTTTTCTTGAAGAATATTAATAATCAATCCCCTTCTGTTTTCAAAAGTGATCCTATAGCTTCAAATAAATAAATAATATCCAAACCTAATATTTTTTTTCAGGAAAAGTCTGAAGATTATGCAAAACACAGTAAAGCAAATAGTTATTCAAAGCATTAATTGGAATGAGCCTTTATAAAAAGGTATTTGTTAACAGAAATTTAGAAATTTGAGTCTAATGATAGTTACTGCTTGGAACTCAATTTAATCTTTCATTTATTTGCCTCAGAGCTGCAGATTTACTTTCCTTTTTTATGGAGAGATACATGTTTCAATTGAACTTCTAATTGGGAAAAATTTCGTAAACGTACGTTGCAACATTTGGTAAGAAAGAACTTTTTGACACAATTTGATGCAAAAACTGCCTAGTTTGGAATATGGGTTTCTTTTCAGCCAAGAAGAGAGATCTAACTGGGGAACTCTCATAGTCATGTTTACAATTGCAAAAGGAGAAACCAAGGTGTTCAGTAGCAGAGTTCAAATCCCTTTCTCAGCCCTGCTGCCTGAATGTCTGGTTCTCCAAGGAGGGATTGTAAAGGAGTCTTTCTCAGTCTTCATTCAGACACAGTTTTTGGGGGAAGAATTTTCATAATTTCACCCTGAAGAATAAGAAAATTTGAGATCCTGAAAAATTCCAAGGGAATGCAGGATGCTTTTCTAAGCCTCTTTTAGTTTTAACCTTCCCTAGAGCTTTCTTTTCAACTGCAAAGTTACTTGCCCAACACAGGTCTAGTAACCTTAGAGATAACATCTAAATTACAAATGAGATCTTTATAACCTATTTACTGTGCAGAACACGTTTTCACCTCTTGGAAAATTTTAATTTCAATTACAACAAAACATACATGTGAGACTGCTGTTTGAAGAATGCTTGGGATTCTGAAAGAGACCAATTAAAATTTTATTAGAAATGAGTAAACCAATCTGAACTAAACAGAATCTCACCCTAAATATAAAGAAGATCCAGTGTTAGAACCAAACTGGTAAATGGAAGTATTTAATTGAAAAAAATCAGTGAAATGCTGTGTAAACCCAGCTACCATTCCTGCTTCAAACAAAGAGGTTTAATCAGGCAAGATTGGCTATTTTCATGGCTTTGTTTTTGTTGATCTCACATGTATTTCGCTGGGGTTTGCCTATTTTTAATCACTATTCTGGGAAAAATAAAGAAGTTTACTTTCTTCTTCCAGAATAAAGTTGCAAACATGTACACCACTACCCTTAGATTTATGAGCTATTTAAAGTGGGCTGACATATATCCACTAATCTTTTTGCTACTTCATTCGCTTTAAATGGAAGTTGCAAATTTAGCATCTTTGTATTTGGGTATAAGTAGTTGAAGAAACCATATAGAAAATTAAAAAATAATAAAAAAAAGAAGACAGATATAGACATTTATAACATATAGATAGATGGCAAGAATATAGCCTAAACTCCCTCAGAAAGTACAAATAAGATGCTGCCAGAAGAATTTTCACATTTCTTCTGTTGTTATCACTGCTGCTCAGGATGCTGCAAAGTTCTAAGAGAAAAGTATTATGAACTACTGGAAATGTAAAGAAACAGTTTTCAATTAAGATGAAACAAATGTTTTAAAAATTATCCTAAGTGCCGTCTGCTTGGCCCAAAAATCCTCAAATACCAATAGTCTTCTTCCATTTTTTATGTTTTATTGAAAACTGGTATCACATACATAGTTCTCACACTAGTTTTTGACCTGAAGGTGCACAAATGAATATTTTGCAAAGCAAAATCTCCAACCAATTGGTCATGAAGCATGTGCTGCTTATATAGATAGCCCTACTGCATATCCAGATAATATCAAAATCCTCTTGCTTCTTATCAGATGCTACATTTTACCTTTTTTATCACATTGGAATCATCTTCCAGTATAATTTAAACAGATTTTCTGGAGGTATCAGATTTGTACTTCATCGTTTTAATTTTGGTTTATGTCACAAGGCTCAAGATAGAGGTCTGTGCTTATCTAGGTCTTTTCATAGTAGTCACAATTTTTCACATACTGAAACTACATCGCCTTGCCAAATTGTTCATATGTTCATATGAGTCATATGATAAAATTGTTTATGTGACCAAATTATTTATATGATTAAAATAGCCTTCCTATGTGTTATACCTTTCAAGTCCAATGAAAACTTCTGAAAATTTCACATGATCTTTTTACAACTGAGAAATATCTTGGAAAACTATAAAAAAAATTCAGTCTGTCAAAACCTCAGTGGAGCACTGATGTCTGAATAATACTGGAAATGTTAATGGCATTCTATTAGCCTTTATTAATTAGAAAGAATAGTGTTTGTTGAAAGGCCCATCTGGAAATCAGGTTTGGATTTTTATTTTTATTATTTCTTCATTGGAGAAAATAAATATTGCATTTCCCACAGTTTGAGTGATCTGACAGGAGAGATTCAGAACTTTTTGAAATGTTGACTATTTTGAAGTCAAAGAAAAGAAAGAAAAAATTCCTGCTGTTTTTAAATTTGGACATTCTGAGAGCAAAGTAGTAAAAGTGACATTAAAGAGTAACCATTTTGATTATCTGCCTTTCAGAAGTTTGACTCATGTTCAAGGCGCTTCAAAATCTTTTTCCCACTGAGAAACTACATTTTTTCACCTCTATGAGTTTTAATGAAAGTCTTGTTGGTTTTAATTTTTTTTACTGTAATTTGCCACTACTAACATATCAGGAGAAAAGTAATACAACCTGATGGTTTCGGGAACAGAACCTTTTTCTTATTTTTCTTGTTTTGAGATTTGCCCTGTTGTCAACATATTTTTAACAGTAGTGAAAAGAACCTTTTAAAGTTGAATGAAGGAATGATTCAACGGATAACTAATTGAGTAAACACTGTCCTGTTTGTGTTCTCCACATCTCCTGCTGTTGGAAGAAATACAATTCCTTGGTGGAAGACAATTCCAGCATTTTCGTAAATGAAAATTGCAAAGCTTGGCCAGGATCCTTCAGCAACTGACATTATCAAGTTTTCTAAATCATTGTTGATTGATAATAAGTTAGTTGATAAAACCTATCTGGCAATCCCAAAAAACATCTCATTGTATCTTCCTGCCTAGATATCTTTAATTACTCTTAACTCTTGCCCCTCGGTATTTCAATATAGATGAAGTACATTAATGCAACCAATAGAGCACAACAAGTGTAACTCAATTGAAAATGTACTGAAGAATTTCTAAGGGAGAATTTAGTCTTTATCCCTCATTAGGAAAGTCAGCAGTGTTTCTACTCCATACTCAGCTAAGTCCGAGATGTAACCCTGGTGTCCTGACTGATAGGAAAAAAAAGAAAAGCAGGATTCTGGAGCTGAAAACGGCAAGAAGCCACAAAGCCCTGCACTCCCTCGGTTTCGAATAACACACTGAACATCTGAGGAGCCAAGGCACTGTATTTTACTGAGGACTACATTTTGTTTAGGAGTTGTGTTTCCTTTGAGAATGTAAGTCTTCTGGTCTACTTTTGCACAGGTGGGGAAGTAGCATCTCTCTGCCTTGAAGAGTTAGCATGAAGATAAATAGTCAGATGGGAAGGAAAGACACGTAGAAGTACTTCAAAATTGATTTGTTTATGTTAAATTAAGACTTCTCTTGCTTTTTTTTTCTTCTTGGGTGCAAGACAAGCATTCTTTTTGCTATCATATCCCTATTTATAGGTATAAAAAGGTTCCTTTAGTTTGTTCTGTCACAGCTGCTGCAGTGAATGAGACAATTGATGCTGGCGATAACCCTGTCAATAGCTTAGAGCTTACGTATAAGGAGAGAGAGAAATCCAGCTTATATGGACAATAATAAAGGTTTTGATCTTTCATTCCATATTATTTGTTTCAGCTTCACAACATATTTTTAAAGTTTTAATTCCATGCAATTATGTTAGTGTACAGGTAATTCCATAGAGAGCTCACAAGTAACGTGCCAGTGTAAAAATTGAGGCTTCCTCTGAAAGAAATGCATGTGACAAAATAGACATAAACATCTAGGGTGACAGAAAAGAGAAATGCAATATATAAAATGCGATTCTGTTAATCTATTCTAAATTTTAAAGAAAATAAAATGCAAACTTTGAAAAAAAGTAGAAAAGAAATAAATTTAATAAAATGAAAAATAAGATAAGAAGTCCAAATTCAGTGTAAACATCTTCACCTCACAGCATGATAACACATAAATTAAAATAGAATATTTTTTGAAAAACAGCTATTTAGAAATCTTTAGCAAGTGACCTCACAGATTTTTTTACCTTTTCTCATTAGGATTATAAATTAAATTATTAGCTCACTCTGATTTACTAAAACTTCACTGACTCCAGAATTTTACTGACAGCAACACAAGTACCAACAAATGGTTCCACATAAATAATTGAAGAAACTTCCAGGATGACAGAATACCTAATGGGTTTTATTCTATTAGAATCCTAGGAGCAGCACCTATTAAAGAACTAGTGTTGCTGATATGGTACAAAGGTTTTGATACCTTGGGATTTGTTAAATAGGGCTAATGAAGGAGTCATTGCTTGAGACGTATTATATAGGGAATAAACTACAGCGAAGATTAAAAGAATCCCACAACAGTGATTATGAAAATATTTTGGAAAAGAGCCCTCAGAGAATCAATTTGGGTTAGAGCGCATATTTAATTTTGTACAATAACAAAACCCAAAGCAGGATATTAATGCACTCCAGTCCCCAAACACATTGTCCCTGTCTAGCCAAAGTCACCCCGAAAGATGATGTAGAGCAAATCAAGTCATTTGGAGTGAATTTCAGTAGTTGCAGTGTATAATCCTATTTGGTTACTCTTCTCCAGCTTTTAAATTGCTCTTCCTCCCAGTACCAGCTTTATTTTTACAACTGATGTTGTCCAGCCGGTTCTAAAATTAAATTTGTAGTAGGAACATCTGGTTCTCAGTTAGTCACTTCCTCTGCTCTGATCTTGTCCTTTTCTGAAGTTCAGCTTTCACAGAAAAAAAGAAAAAAAAAACAATGCCACCTTAGCAGTTTTTGTTTCAAGGCATATTTTAGATTTTCTGCCAGATTTAAAAAATACACACAAACCCACCCCCACACAAATACCCACCCCCACCCCCTAAACAAAAGAAAACCCACAAACAAACAAAACCACAAAAAAACCCCAACAACCAACAAAATCAGCAAAAAAATCACTATCCAAAAAGCCACCTTCAGCAAATGATTCATGAAATCTAATAGAGTATTTGCAAAAAATATGTTGCTTCCACAATCCACACATTTCTTTCTTCACCTTCGGAGGTTAACAGCGAACAATAGGAGAATCTCAGTGCTACACCAGTGCCCTGCTGCCAAGGTGGCCCATGGGGGCTAGAGAAAGCTGAGTATAGAATTACTCTCTGGCATTTTATTCCACCCAAAGCCCTGGCCCAGAATACTTGTTTTTTTCTATAGTCTGGTGTTCTCTTTCTTCTTGGAGTACCGTAAGAAGAAGGATCTTTGAGATTAATTCATGTATATTACTCCTCACCCCACCAAAAAAAAAAAAAAAAAATATATAGGAAATTCTGTCAAGTACAAATATTGTTCTTGATTAAGTGATTAATAGCAGCATGTATAAAAGCATCATGTATAACAAGCAACTATATTGGAGAGGCAAACTGCTTTATAAACAGCTCTTCAGAGAAGTAGCAAAATTATGTGGATCTGGCATGCATCACCGCTGCTGCTTTATGGCAGGATTCACCAATGGGAGACTTGAGTAGTTCCAGATTGCTTGTTGAAGAGTGACTTGGTAGGAAAAAACACACGCGATTCCCTCAATACCTGACATTGTATTTCAAAATACCGCAGCGCTTAAATGTTAGATTAAGCTTCAAGTGCCCAATTGCACAAATTTATGTATAAAACCCAGTGCCGTCATCTTTGAATAGAGATTTGATTGCAATGGATCAAATGCAGCAGTACTTGCTGGCTTGTGGTCCTCGAGGACACCATTAGCTCTGACTGTCCCTGTCCACTACCCTGTGGCTTCCCCCACCTGACCATGGCTAAGGATCTCATTTCTGCCCTCTCCAAACTCTCGCACCCTGCCCATGGCCCGGGACCTGGTGTCAGCCCCCTGGAACTATCAGTCCCTGCAGTGATGCTGCAGCAAGGCCAGTCTCTGGCTTCCCACTGATCTGACTAGCCATGGACCTGGCTGGGATGGGTCCACATCTCCACCCAGCCCTGGCTTGTCCCCAGGGAGGTGCCCAGTGCCAAGGGTTGGGGCTGACCTGGTGCGTCCTGGCTGTCTGCTTCTGGTTGGAGTGGTAGATGGACCCTGGATGTCAGACCCTACTCCTCCACCCCACATGGAGAGCCCCAGTTCTGGTTTCTGTTTCCCCATCCCTAAGGGGGTAGCTGGCTTTTATAATTTCCTGACATGCACAAGTGCATGGACTTCACTTTTCTTAAATACAATCAGTACCCTGGGTCATGGCTGCTGGTATCGTCCTCCTCTCAGGCTGAACTTGTGAGAATTTGTGCTTAGGTTCTCTCACTTTACTGGAGCAATTCCAGTTTGTTCTAGACAATGAACATGCAGGAGCAAGTGCAGCGCCCTCATGGGTGCTCCACAGATCCCCAGATATTTGAGTGATATTCGAGTGCAAGGGCCACAAGTTTCAGGCTCAATGCAACTGCTTTGGCAGCTGAAAGTTATGAGGTCATGAAGACAAAAAATTAGAACACAGACAATTATTGACAAGACAAAACTTGAACTACTGTCTCTAAGAGTTTTTCTGTAGAGATCTATTAATTATCCATAAGTATGTATGTTAGGTAATTGTAAATACAGGTTTATATAAGAAGATTCCTATTACTTTTCATATCTGCTCACTGGTCTCACCGTGGTTGATGAAGTTTGTTATCTATTTTATGACCGAAAAAAGAAGTTAGTGAAAAAGCAATTCTTTTTCACCCTGTTATTCAGCAATAACTCTGGCATATTCCTCACACTTCTGGCTTAAATTCCTCAAGGAGACACTCTGATTCAAGGTTTATGGTGCTTTCCACTGCTTACTTCAAGGCCATATTTGGGAGCAGTGACTAATATTACCCCTTTGCTGGTTCCAAGCCATACGATAAAAGCTTCACCACTACATTGAATTATATCCTATAATTTTCTCTTGCAGTTGTTTCCAAAACCCCAGTTAAGGTCCATCATTTTGGATCTACACTTTAATAAGATAATCCTGTCACCTTCTATTTATAAACAAGCTGATTCCTAAAACTGTTGTTTTGTTCTAATAATTCAGAATGTTTGTTTCATGCTTTGGGATTCAGCTTAAGGATCTATCCAAGTTGCAATTTTCAGGTCATTACCAAAATATAAAGAAAACATTGTTAATTTTAATGACACCACAAACTCTAGAAATTTAGAAATGAGAGTCAAATGCAAAGTAAACATGTGTTTTGAATGTTGAACATTTGCTAGGAATATTTAGTTACACCATCTACATTGATATGTAAATACACCACTGATTTCACTGTATGCAATAATGAAGTGTTAAAATTTCCTGATGCAGAAACTGAATTCTATTGAATAACACTGTTTTCTCAAAGCAAAGTAACATTTGCTTTCAGGCAGGTGGAATTTTAAAGCTCCAGTGCTTTTTCTATAGCTATATGTATGTTCACTAACTTAAAAATGAACCACACTGAGCCACTGTCAGAACGAGCTGCACTACGAGGTCTGAAAACCTCATCTACACATGTATTTATTTTCTAGCATTGAGATGGAGTAAGCTGTGCAGAATGTGTTCTAGAAATTTTAGTACTATTTTTTAGGAATAACTTCCAGAGAATGTCTTCACATTTTGAATACAAGATGCATTAATATCATTAAAAAACAAACAAATAAACAAAACAACAACAACAAAACCCCAAATAAACAAAAGAAACCATACCCCAAAACAAAAACTATCTTATTTGGAAATTAAAGAACAATCATATCAGTCTAATTGAAATTATGATGCTTCTTTTTTTTTTTTTTTTTTTTTTTTTACATTGTTTTCTTTTGTTTTCTTTGTTTGGTTGTCGCTTCAACCATTTGCTCTTTGTTCTTAGTGAGCCACCAGAACAATTTCAGGACTTTGGACAGCTACTCAGATCCAACAGTTCAAGGGAGCCAGGCAGACTTACAAAGTATTAACAGCCATAGCAAATGGTCTTTAAGGCAAGATAATGAATTAAAAAAAAAAATTAGGAAAGATTTTCTTTTTTCCTTCTATTGCTTCAAGATATAATCTCAAAATTTCTAAAACTACAAAAAGTCAAGGCACCAACACCAATTTTCTCTACACATCTATGCCCATGCACTCCCAACTCTGAATTTTGGGATGGGATGAGTAAAATATCCCGTATATGAAAAAGAAGATAACAAGAATATACATTTTTTATTCCAGCCATGGATGTCATTCCTGACCAGCTTTGTTACTACTAAACCCAACAGTGAAGCCAATTTTTCACTTCCTTTATTTCAGGCTTGACAATATGTAAAGTACATTTCTTTAACCTTATAACTGATTTCAATAAATTGAAAATTTAAAGAGAAATGTGTGTTTGTGTCTGTTTTTACTCCAAACTTCAAGAACAAAAAGGTGGTAGATACTGCACCATAAAGTCAGAAAAAACTCATGCAAAAAAGACACATATGTCAGACCTTATGCAAAGACATAACCTTTTAGAGTGAATTGATATGGGGAAGAGGAATTTTAATCTGTGAGAGGGAGGATGATATAAAAGGAAGACTGAGTCAAGTAGAGGTTTTTGAAGCTACATTTCCAGGGTAAGTTCCAGGCTGAAGAACAAAACACCTAAGACAGAAAAAAATCCTCAAGCAGACTGAACACTCAAGTGAAAAAAAGTATTAATATTTTAAAGACAATTGTAACAGAACAAGTCTTAAAATAAGGCAAGATTACATGAAAGTGTGATCCCAGCTGCTTATCCTCTGTATTAATATGAAGTGTTTGAAAGTAAACCCATTTGTATCCATGCTTTCTCATGAACTCTTTTCAAGTCACTCTGTTGGAACGTTTACAGTTTCAAATTCACTTCACTTCACTGCAAAACATGAATTGTTAAAAAAGAATAAGGTGTTTTGTTTTGTTTTGTTTTTTCAAAAGAAAACTAAGAGAACTGAAGGACATCCAGAGGCAATGACATGTCTCAGTGGTTTAATACAAAGGCATTAGACATATCATACCATGTAATACAACTTCCCAAATCAGCAGATTCCACCAACTGATGATACTCTTGATACACTCTGTGAGAAAATGTATTGTGAGTTTAAATCTTGGGGACAAAATAGCAAGATCATATCTAACAAAATGGCCTGACCAGTGTCTGCATTCAAGCTTTTCTCACACAGAGGAAGAACCTTCAGAAAATGAAAGCTTTTTCCCTGCAGTTATGTAAGACAAGAAATTACTCTTTTCTCTCAACTTCTTGAACTGGGGGGAAAACAACCAACCAAACAAAACCCCAAACAAACAAACAAACCCTACCAAACATCATAACAGGAGGTTTTGTTATATTACTGCTGTCAGGCACACGGTATTATTTTTTGGGGTTGTCATGTGCAGGGACTATAAAGTTTTCAGTCCATTGGAGAGGGTTTTTTTTAAGGCAACATTTGTAGAAAAAAGTGTAATTGAAATTTCTGTATATATTTTTAAGAAATTTATTGGAAATTAACTTTTTTTGTACATGGACAGTTAAAATAAGAAATTTCTGATCAAGCGTACTTCAAAGAAATTGGCAGTGAAATAATATTTTCCAAAGTTCTGTAAATCTATGTCCTCCTCTAATTCCAGGATATAGCACAGGACCTACAAATTACAGGATTAATCAAAATTAATAATAAATAATATACTATAAATAAATAAATAATAATAAATAATAATATAATATAATAAACAAGATAAATCTCTTCAGGAAAATTTACTTTTGTTGAGATACAAGAACACATTCTCAAAGAGATGCAAGAATAACTTTAAGAAGCTGGGTATTTTTTAAAAGATAGACAGATTTAGTGGCAGTCGTGATAAAAAAAAATATATAAAATCAAACAACCATCTTGAAGGAAGGCATGAAAAGAGAAAACTACCAAATCTCATAAGCTGTCTTTGAATTTCTAAGGAGGGATTGGTCTTCATCAAATCTTGAAACATAATATAAAGCTTCTGAAATAGAAGTAGATCACCTTCAGAATACCAGCTTCTTCAACCAAATCTACAAATGGAAACTTTACTTTCTGTCTTTTAATCTCATTAGATAATACTGAATTTCTAATTTTAAAAAGAAAGAACAAGCAGAATCAGGAGGATTAAAGTCATTGATTTTTTAATTTTGCTTGTTTGACAAAAAGATTGCTCAATTTTGAGCTCTTTTCACTTCATTTATTTCTCCACTTGCAATGTCTAAAGAAAGTAGGAATGTGAGCTTTTGAAACGTTGCTCCCTGTAAGAAGTAGTATTTTTATGTGATACTATACTTCTGTGCCTTTGACAAAGGAAATCTTTATGAGGCTGATATGCCTTTGTTAGTCTCAATTTCATTTCCCACAGTTGTCTGTATGTGGGCAGATGTGCTTGAATTACTTTGTTATTCTTATTTCCTGATGTGTTCCCTAAGTTAAAATACAGATCTATGTCATATTGAGTTCTCAGTTCCCATGTGATCGTGTAATAGTAGAAGTGGCACATTATTATTAGCTTCACATAAAAGGAGTAACAGCTCCTACAAAAGAATACTCATTTCTTTGCATCACCAGTATTGTAATGAAGGCTAAATGTGTCAACAGAGTATGAAGAATTATAAAATAAAAGAAGAAAAATTGACAGTAATCAGGAAACGATAAAAGGGATGAGTATTCTTGTCTGTGTGGGTAAATATTCATATACGGAAAGGTTAAGCTAAACTCTGACTATCATATAATGCTCGTAAGGTCTTAATTTTTCTGGTAAAATAGTCTTAAGCAATGAGATTTTGAGCAGACTTTGCCATAAATAATTCAGAATATCATGACATTAAACTATCTTATCTTTTTTGTACTGAGTTGTATGGATTTTATTATACCTATCACACCACCTCTGATCCTCAGAGAAGAAAATATTCCATGATGTTGCATCATTCTTTATAAATATTAGCATAATTAGACAATTGATAACAGACTGTCCCATGTGTTTATGAGAAGCACTGCTCTGCAGGTGCTGGAAGGGATCTGTGCTCCAGGGTGTGTATCAGGCTTTATATCATATTTCAAATTGATTTTGAATGGTGTTTCATTGTGAGACTAAAGAAATTTAAAAAAAAAAATCAAACAAACAAATCATGAATGGGAAAGTAGAACAGTTCCAATTCCCATAAAAACAATTAAAGTTCCCACAGGAAAAGTATAAATATTGCATTTCATACAAGAATTTAATCCCTATTTTGACAATAAACCTGCTTTGATAGATTTCAATTATTTACCTAAAGGAATCTCAGGAATGTAGCTGTATTGAAGAGCACTACATGCCATGTAAATACAAAGCAGAGAATCTGTATACTTTTAAACAAGAAAGAATGGAAGGAAGTGAAAAATAAGGAAGTGATTGAATGAAGGCTAAAAAATGTGCCTTTTTTAGGCACAAATTCCAGAGCAACAGAAATCTCTGACTTACGTAATTAGATGTTNCCTGCAGTTATGTAAGACAAGAAATTACTCTTTTCTCTCAACTTCTTGAACTGGGGGGAAAACAACCAACCAAACAAAACCCCAAACAAACAAACAAACCCTACCAAACATCATAACAGGAGGTTTTGTTATATTACTGCTGTCAGGCACACGGTATTATTTTTTGGGGTTGTCATGTGCAGGGACTATAAAGTTTTCAGTCCATTGGAGAGGGTTTTTTTTAAGGCAACATTTGTAGAAAAAAGTGTAATTGAAATTTCTGTATATATTTTTAAGAAATTTATTGGAAATTAACTTTTTTTGTACATGGACAGTTAAAATAAGAAATTTCTGATCAAGCGTACTTCAAAGAAATTGGCAGTGAAATAATATTTTCCAAAGTTCTGTAAATCTATGTCCTCCTCTAATTCCAGGATATAGCACAGGACCTACAAATTACAGGATTAATCAAGATTAATAATAAATAATATACTATAAATAAATAAATAATAATAAATAATAATATAATATAATAAACAAGATAAATCTCTTCAGGAAAATTTACTTTTGTTGAGATACAAGAACACATTCTCAAAGAGATGCAAGAATAACTTTAAGAAGCTGGGTATTTTTTAAAAGATAGACAGATTTAGTGGCAGTCGTGATAAAAAAAAATATATAAAATCAAACAACCATCTTGAAGGAAGGCATGAAAAGAGAAAACTACCAAATCTCATAAGCTGTCTTTGAATTTCTAAGGAGGGATTGGTCTTCATCAAATCTTGAAACATAATATAAAGCTTCTGAAATAGAAGTAGATCACCTTCAGAATACCAGCTTCTTCAACCAAATCTACAAATGGAAACTTTACTTTCTGTCTTTTAATCTCATTAGATAATACTGAATTTCTAATTTTAAAAAGAAAGAACAAGCAGAATCAGGAGGATTAAAGTCATTGATTTTTTAATTTTGCTTGTTTGACAAAAAGATTGCTCAATTTTGAGCTCTTTTCACTTCATTTATTTCTCCACTTGCAATGTCTAAAGAAAGTAGGAATGTGAGCTTTTGAAACGTTGCTCCCTGTAAGAAGTAGTATTTTTATGTGATACTATACTTCTGTGCCTTTGACAAAGGAAATCTTTATGAGGCTGATATGCCTTTGTTAGTCTCAATTTCATTTCCCACAGTTGTCTGTATGTGGGCAGATGTGCTTGAATTACTTTGTTATTCTTATTTCCTGATGTGTTCCCTAAGTTAAAATACAGATCTATGTCATATTGAGTTCTCAGTTCCCATGTGATCGTGTAATAGTAGAAGTGGCACATTATTATTAGCTTCACATAAAAGGAGTAACAGCTCCTACAAAAGAATACTCATTTCTTTGCATCACCAGTATTGTAATGAAGGCTAAATGTGTCAACAGAGTATGAAGAATTATAAAATAAAAGAAGAAAAATTGACAGTAATCAGGAAACGATAAAAGGGATGAGTATTCTTGTCTGTGTGGGTAAATATTCATATACGGAAAGGTTAAGCTAAACTCTGACTATCATATAATGCTCGTAAGGTCTTAATTTTTCTGGTAAAATAGTCTTAAGCAATGAGATTTTGAGCAGACTTTGCCATAAATAATTCAGAATATCATGACATTAAACTATCTTATCTTTTTTGTACTGAGTTGTATGGATTTTATTTTACCTATCACACCACCTCTGATCCTCAGAGAAGAAAATATTCCATGATGTTGCATCATTCTTTATAAATATTAGCATAATTAGACAATTGATAACAGACTGTCCCATGTGTTTATGAGAAGCACTGCTCTGCAGGTGCTGGAAGGGATCTGTGCTCCAGGGTGTGTATCAGGCTTTATATCATATTTCAAATTGATTTTGAATGGTGTTTCATTGTGAGACTAAAGAAATTTAAAAAAAAAAATCAAACAAACAAATCATGAATGGGAAAGTAGAACAGTTCCAATTCCCATAAAAACAATTAAAGTTCCCACAGGAAAAGTATAAATATTGCATTTCATACAAGAATTTAATCCCTATTTTGACAATAAACCTGCTTTGATAGATTTCAATTATTTACCTAAAGGAATCTCAGGAATGTAGCTGTATTGAAGAGCACTACATGCCATGTAAATACAAAGCAGAGAATCTGTATACTTTTAAACAAGAAAGAATGGAAGGAAGTGAAAAATAAGGAAGTGATTGAATGAAGGCTAAAAAATGTGCCTTTTTTAGGCACAAATTCCAGAGCAACAGAAATCTCTGACTTACGTAATTAGATGTTAGTTTAGTGGGGAAAAAAACCCAAAACAAAATAAAAAATAAAATCCTAAACAAAATATAAACCTCAGAAAGGTGTGTAAGAAGTTTAGCTACTGACAAGCTACTGCCTTTTTAAATAGCAAGAGTTAATGAATTAGGCTAAAAAGTCCATTTTTCTCAGGATATTCTCTCCAGTAGCAAGCAAGAGTGGCTGCCTATGTAAGAGTACAGGAACACAGAAACTTTTTTTGGTGATGATCAGAGAGTCCTCTCCCAACCTTCAACAGCTTGATGCTTTTTGAGTCAGGAATGCAATTTTTATGCTGACCCTCTGTGATTTTCTGCATCAACTTGTCTTTTGAATTCAAGAGAAATTTAATGTCTGCAACATCCTAGGGAACTCCACTTCTTATTATATTGTGTTATACAAGAAGAACTACTGGCTTTAGTAGGGGATTTTTTGTTGTTTGTTTGTTTTGGGGTTTTGCACTTTTTTTGCCTACCAGCTCAAACTTCTACTAGAAGAGAATTCAATTAATTGATCCTCATTCTCTTTCTAATTGCCAGTGATAATTTTTGATATCTCTGATGACACTTTGGCTATTTCTTTTTCAAGTTTAGTTTAGAAGCCTATTTAGTCACATACAGAAACCTTTCCTATCTTGGATCAGTACTCTCACTCTCTCATGAGTAATTTCCAGGCTTAGCCCTTTGTGATGGGAGAAGCAAAGCTGTACTTACCATTCAAACAGAGATAAAGCTTGATTTTATATACTTTAGTTCTCATTTTTATTCTATTTTTCTTCCCAGAAGTTTTATACATAATAGAGGTAACATTTTAAACCAGTGAAAAATAGTAGAAAAATACCATTAAAAGGTTTTTGAAACCATGGAAAGAACTACACATGTACAATGGAGTTAAACCCCATAATTTTCACATAATCATAGTCTGATCTAGCAGCCAATAGCAGCAGCCAAAAAGTAAACAAGTTCTGTAGACATAGGTTTAAGGGTTTTTGATTTTAACATCATTAATTGTAAAGGCTTGGGTTTTTTAAAGGGCAGCAAAAAATTAAATTGTCTAGCAACGTCTCTGAGGAGAATGAAAGCTTATGAAATAGTCCCAAAAAGCACAGTGGAAGAACATTCTCATTTATGCAGAGCAACTCAATTTTTGCTCCATGTTACATTCAGGGTGGTAATGGACCACAACTGAGTAGGTGGCGTTGTAAAATAATTTCTGTACAATTCAGAAATACATTTTGGGATTCATCTTACCAAATTGAATGCTCTACATAGGATGTATTTTCATCTGAAAAAGTCACTGTACTCTTCAACTATACCTTTTTTCCCTGAAGTACACCTGGGGCAGAATTCTGGATACTGAGGTAATTTGTGCAAAACTATCCTCAGGAGCAGAGTAACCTTCTCCACAGTCATTGCTTTGTAACACAGCAGTTTTCTGCTGTATCCAAGAGTTATCCTTGTTAGCATGAGACACAAATACTATTTATAATGTTGTTTTCAGCAGAAAGACCGTGAAAAATTAACTTTATGGCCTCATACTGTGAGGCTGCATGAAGCTGCTGTGATGTGACACCTGGTGACATCCCTAGAGACTGTTGAAGAGTGATGTTGGAGGGAGACATCCATTCCTAGTATATATCCATAGTGCTTGCCTGAAGCCAGGTGAAAAAATGCCTGAGTCTCTTTCTCAGTGGCCCAGAATGAAGGAAGCCAAAAACGGGGAGTTAGATCTATAAAATTAGACGTTGTAAGTGGAAAAAAAATGGAAATTACGTAAGTTCCTAATATAAGAAAGTATCCTATGTTCCCTAAAGTGTCTGATTACTTGTTCCCTAGAAGCTATTTGCTTCCTTAACTGTGCTTTGAGTCCAGGGTGAGTAACTGAAATGCAATGTCTGATACTAAACAAACTGAATCCCTTCTGCTATTTTTACTCTCTCAGCACTCTGCTAAGTAATAAATTGGTGATAGACAAATGTCCCTGCCCATGGCAGGGGGATTGGAACTAGATGATCTTTAAGGTTGTTTTCAACCCAAACCATTCTGGCATTCTATGATTATAGGAAATTATTATGTCCTGAAAATAGGACACTGATATCAGAATTTGTTCTACAGCTACTGCTTTTAAATGCAAGAACGATACCAACAATCTTTACCTTGTCATCTTTAACATCTTATTGAACAGCATTGTAGCTGTAATTGTATTGAATTTAGTTACACTAGTCATTGTAATTTTGTAAGAAACATCAGAAACCCCTCATTCACAATCCTGAGTGTTGGACAGTAGCAGCAAACAGAAAATATCGTTCTGTCTCTTAATGGGAGATAATGATCACATCCAGTTCTGTCACCACTAATTTGGCTAATTTGGAATCATGTCATTTTTTCAGCTCAGCTACATGCATATCCTGAAGGGAATAATGGAATTTTCTTTAAACCCCAGGAGGAAGTGATTTAAGAAAGGCACCACTAGAGCCTTTTGCCAGCAAAGCTCACAGTGGGGCAAAAATCACTGCAGGCCAAGTCTGAGCCCAAGTTTTGTTGCAATCAGAACTGATGAGATTACTCTTTAGTACATTAAAATTGGTAGCTTAAGTATTCTTTGTGTTATATTTGGTTGGAGAAGCTACATTTTTATCCTCATCATCTCATAAGAATAACCAGAAATGGCTATTGTTTTGCATAGTGATGTGTGACACAAGCAAACACAAAATGAGTGTAGTAGACCTGTCAACTCCCACAGTCTGAGTGATTACTGAATAATTGAATTATTAAAATTAAAATAGTAAGATGAGTCTAAAGAAGAAAATCAACTTTTTACTCTGCATAAAATTTCTTATTGCTTGACACAGTCTTTGAAAATTTCTTATTGGGAAAAAACATTCAGGAATGCAATTTTGCCTACTCAAATTTATTAAATAATCAAAACAAAATCAATTCCCTCTCTCTCCTTCCCATTTTCTGCTTCTCACCACCAAAAAATACGTGTTCTGTATGATTCCTAATCACTCTGTAGGCTTACAGTTGACAGCTCTATGTAAATCTGCTCAAATCCAAGTAGAAAGCTATATTCTCATAATAAAATAAAACTCAGTTTTAATGAAATGTTGCCACTTTTTTTTTTTCCTGAAAAGTCTTTATTTACTCAGAATTCCTAATTAGATATTGTGTCTACTAAATATCTGATTTGAGGTTGTCAGGATGTAAATAGTTGTTATCTCATAGTATATTGATAGATACATTGCTATGTTCTAGTTTATTACATCTTTCACATTTATGAGTTTCTTTTGTTTTGTTTTACTTTAAAACATAAAATCTATTTTTATTACCATTTCATGTTGTAACTCACAAAGCTCTTTCAAGAGCTTTGACAGACTATTAATTTATAATATTATATATACCAATAAAACAACCTATTATTTTAATTGCTCACTGATTGCTGGATTTATGCTGGAATTGTTTAAGGCACATAGGTAACCAAAACTTATTCTGAAAATTACCTCCGTGTGCTTTATTATAAGGATGTGTTTGTCATGTTCTTTTATTCCTCTTTCAGCTGTATTAAAATGTAGGTCTGAGTAATTTTCTTTCTTCTCTTTTGTCTGAGGGAACTTATTATTCTACTTATGAAATACATTTTAAAAAAAAAGATCAGTGACTGGTGCAAAACCCATGACTGATTTAAAAAAAAATCATTCTTTACTTCCCCTTTAAGCAATAACAAAATCAATTATTAGCAAATGTGGCTTTTATGTCAATCAAATATATACCATAATTAGCTGGTTTTGTTCTACAACTAAGAGAACATAGAAATAATAAACCAATTCTCTCAGCAATGTCAAACAAATGACTCAATTCAGCTGCACAGGGATATTTTCTCAGGCTAACTGGCTGTTTTTGGAGTTATTTGTACTGGGAACCAGAGAAAAACAATTAAATTACCCAATCAAATTTAAAATAGAGAAAATTTAGAAGGGATTTTAAGGTAAATTAAGGTCCTAACCTTAAAATTTTCAGATAATAAAGGGGCAACTCTATAACAATCCTTGGTTCATTACCATCAACCCTGGTGTCAGTTAATACCTGATTATAAAAACCTGATAAGAAGATATTTTTAATAACCTCTACACCAAGCTGCTAATTTATATAATGGCTATGTGATATAATATACAAGCTCAGTGAATTAAAGTCCTACCCTTAGATGTACCCATTGCTTCCTGAGAAAGGGAGGAGAACACTTTTCTCCAGTAGGTTAATATTTTGCTAAATATTTAGTCAAAGTAAGAAAGATGATGTTGTATTCTGGAGGAGTAACATCTTCAAAAAAGTAACAGAAGTCAAAAATATAGCAAAAGATTTTTGAAAATGTTTTCTGAGCAAGTTAATAAACCACAGCAATTCCTGAATTACCCTGGGAGTGTGGGATAGTGTAGGAGAGAAAAATTAATACAAACTGGGAACAGAAGAAAGGAGTTGTCCTAACAGAGTGTAGGAGTTATCCTAACGTCCCCTAAAGGATGCATTTCCTTCAATTGCAACCCAGACACCTGAGACATGCAAAAGGACACCAAGTCTGCTACCATGTGGGGTAAGAATCACTTACCTCCTGCAAGATGAATCTATGAAGGAAGTTTGTAAGAGACACACTTTATTATATATTTTCCTTTTCTGTCAGTGGTGTCTACAGCCTTTGACCAAACCTTTGGGTGTGGGGTTTTGGGTTCCTCCACTGAAAGACTTTTCTGGGATGTCTGGAAATCGCAGGATTCTTCCTGACTAAATGCATGGGCCACTGTGAGAGTCAGTCATGTGGGCATGCAAACGTACAGGGAGTGCTTGGCTGTGGCTGAGAAATGCTCTCAAGTAAGTGACACAGCCCTTAGTAAGTATTTTTAATGGTTTCCCTTGAAATTATTAAAAATTACTGAAAAATATTATACAAACCCAAAACACAGCCCCATACCAGCCACTGTGCAGAAAATTAACTCTATCCCAGCTGAAACCAGAAGAAATGGTTAGCAGTAAAATCACTTTTAATAGTTAGGACTTAGAAAAGCCTTAGCTTCCAGCATTTTTTGTGCTTTTGTCTGAAACATTTAAGGGCTCTATAGTATCACATATCTTATAGTATCACATATCTTTCTACTGCTGCAGGCACTTTTAGATCAAGCACAGTTTTATTTTAAAGGAGTTAAAGGACTTAAAACACTCAGACCTTGAAGTCTCATTTCATGAAGAGAGTTTTCTAAGTCTTATATCATTTTGTTGTCTGGATATTCCAGTTTTTCTTTCTTCCCTGTGAAAAAAAGTTGCACATATGCATATCATAGCCATACACCTAATTTCACTTTCTACTAAGTGGTTAAAACATGCTTGTAAATACATCTAGAGAGAGAACATTTAATGCTACTCCTTTGATACTCTGTACTGGAAGGGACAGGAACTTAATCCCTGTTGTGAAGTTAGCAGATAAATGTGTAATAGAGTTTCTCCATATCCTTAATGTAAAGACCTTTTTTTCCCCCCTGGAAGCATGTTCTTAAAAACTGAATGTTTGGCTATACACAATTAACCAAGTGAAGCAGTTTATTTTGCATAATAAATATCAATTATCAATATTTGCTGTTCTAGTGCTTGATCTTAAGGTAACATTTATTCCTTGGTGATAACACAGTGATGGTCTTATGCCTTTTAAAGAAAAAAAAAGTGCTTCTATTTTCTTCCAAGTCATGTATCACACCTCACACCAGCAAGTTAACTCTATTGGAAATAAATGCAGAATCCTACTCAAGAAAATGCTATTAACCAATTAATCTCTACTTAAGTCATATTTTGACTTAAGTAGAGATTAATTGGTTAACGGCAATTATTTTAAGCTATTTTAACCTATCTGTATTATTCTATTCAAAATGTAGACTACCAATGGCTAAGTATTTTGGACCAAACTAATACTCATACCAAATATTCTAAATAAATTAGAGAGGAAGAGGAGGGGCAGGCACTGATCTCCTACTTTCCCTGGTGACCAGTGACAGGACCAGAGGAAATGGGCAGAAGTTGTGTCAGGGGAGGTTTAGGTTGCATATCAGGAAAAGGTTCTTCACCCAGAGGGTTGTTGGGCACTGGAACAGGCTCCCCAGGGAAATGCTCAAGAAGCATTTGTACAATGCTCTCAGGCACATGGTGTGGCTCTTGAGGGGTCCTGTGCAGGGCCAGGAGCTGGACTTTGAGGATCCTTGTTGGTCCCTTCCAACTCAAGGTATTCTGTGATACTATAATTCTATTTTAAACAATTTGAATATAGTGAAACACACACCTTATTTTATAAAAGTATTTTACTTATCTTCTTTTCTTAACACTTTTTGATCTATGACACACTCTAGGCACTGAATAACTATGTTTGTTTAGCTGTAACAAATACTTCAGTTCTCATTTAGCACTCCTTTAAAAAACTTTCTAGTGCTTTTTCAGGTTTTGCTTAATCCAAATCTATCTGCATAGTTAACAGCAAGTTTGCTTTGGTTTAGGATGCATTTTATTGAACATCTGTGGGAAAATGCCTTGGGGGTAAAATTAGAGAAAACTGGGAAGTTTTATTCCCACTCTAACAGAAGTTATAACAATGTGGAAATTATAGAATGAAATGCAGTTGCTCCTCCCTGGATGACATGGGGTGAGCATGCCTGAGTTCCCACATCGTACATGCTTAGGGAGACCGAACAGAGCATGGAGCAGAGTGGAGACATCATGGCCAGGCTCTGTGAAAATCCCTGCAAGAGAGGGAACTCAGTGGTACGTTGCAGCTGATAAACCACATAGCACCTGTCAAGCAAGGGAGGGAAAAGATTTCTTACTGTTGAATGAGCAGCTGTGGTGAGATCACAAGCAAACACGTGAGATGTAACAGCGACCTTACCCACCTCCAAGGTATGGCCACCCCTACTGAACATGATGCATGGTTAGAGCCACTCAAGCTCCACCTAAATGCAAAAACAGTATAAAAGAATGTTCAAAATGGGGAGAAGTTAGGGAAGACTCCATCTTAGCTTCTGGGACCAGTCAATGAACTGAACTTCTCTCCCCCACAGGGAAGCCTAAGAACCGTAGTCTATGCACCCTGATGGATCATCTGGAACCAGCTTAGGAATTACAGCTTGTCCGTGTATTGCTTTAAATACGGTTTTGCAGCCTGATACTATGACAGGCTATCTCTGTACCTTTAACCTGTCAAAATTTTATATTATATTGAGTGTTATTCCATAAACTGTGAAGTGTGAGTCCTTCAAGGGCACTCACAGCTGCTGGCAGCAGGGAACATACTTTCCAGTGGAGGCCTGGGAGGGGGTGTCTCTTGTGCTGTTGGTGGGTGCCCTGTATCTTTCCTGGGGTGCCAACAGATCAGTTAAAGGTGTAGACACTCAGGAGAAGGATTTTTCTCTTTGCATATGACTTTGAACAAGTCCGCTGAACCACACTCCGATGCAGCAGGACTGTTCAGTGCAGGGTCCCCACAATGGAACACTGACAACACGACTGGGCACAAAGCTTTTGGCTTTTTCACTGACAGACTAATCAAGCACAAAGGTTTGAGAAAATCTCCCCTCCTCAGCTGAAATCGCATTATTAAAAGTGCAGGGGCTGAACTTCTCTGACATCTAAGTATCAGCTTCAGTCGTCCCAATGGAAAACAGCTTTAATGTTACATTTAAAAGTTTTATTCCAATGGATGGTTTTGGTTCCTAAGTAAAACTGGAGTGAAGACAAGGGATGGAGCAGGCATCCTGATCAAGTGAGCACAGAAGACACGTATTAAGTACACTATGGAAACATCACTGCTGAAGTTCTACTCTTCACAAGGCATTTTTGCAATTAGACTGAAAGCTGACTAAGCAGTACTTCATGTTTTTTGCCACGTGTTTCCTTCACAGGCGAAGGAAGTTAAAAATCAAATAGAGTACACTCAATTTTCCTTTAATATCTGAAGGGCTTTTAAAAATGCTAATGATGAAGCATTCAGATAGATGAGGAAATTCACCACTGTAGATTTTTTTCAATTATCCCCTTAGTAAAAGAGAAAATGTAATTCTCAATTAGATAATAATTCCCCACGTATGCAGAATAGCTGCCTACAGAATCAGCTGGAAAATTTAAGTGACCTTCCCAAGGTGAAAAAAAAGACGAGCCTAATTTTTTTGGTATTGTTGCTTAAAACCACTCCAGCAAGCCACTCCATCTTTGTGTGATTAAGTTACTGACAAATGACAATGATGATAAAAGAAGTGGCAAATCTTTCAAGTATCCAGAGATGGAGATTTAAGCATACATTTTTAAGAGATTTCTGTCGCTGCGGTATTTTCCATGTCACTGTGCAAACTTTTTATATACGTAACCTGCAATCCAAATTTTCCGTGGTAACTGAATGAGAACTCTAATCCCATTCTGCTCAAAATTCCATTCCAGGGCACCTAAAAATGAGCAATGCAGCCTCCACTATAGGTGATTTCTGTCTATATATGATGTAGGATGGATGTAGCCCTGATTTAGATAACCATACCAGTGCAGAACTGTGTCTGAACTAATAAGTACTGCTGAAAGACTGTGAGTAAAAATGTATTAAAATTATGTCCATAACAAAACCCATTTAGAGGGAAACTGGTGTTATCCAAAACCTTAGAAATTCCTGTCATAATTTCTCATGAATATGAACAATCATTGTAATCACAATTTCCTCTGCAGCCCTGTTAACACAGGAAGGAATGGCAAAATGGATGTCGTTGTGTCATGTATTATTTCAAAGCTAATGACTGAAAAGTTACAATGATGCCCAACTAGATTTAATCTGTCAAGAAGACATAAAAACCATGAAAAGCACTATTATTCTACAATTTGGTCCTAGAACTTCTTTTCTCTGACATTTCTTTAAGAATATGTTAGGCTGGATTTAAGAAGTAAGGAGGAAAACCTCGGTGCTGACTCTTTTAAGCAGTCACACACAGAAAGTCCAGACATTGGACAAGAAGAATTTTTAGATCTCAATATTTGTTGCAAACTTCAAAGCCAGTGGCTCAAAGTTGGGCTTCCTATTACTAACATTAATAAGAGTGGGTGAAGAAAAATTAAGGAGAAAGCAGTTCCTATATATGGATGTATGGGATGACCTCACAGAGACGCAAAATCTTCTGGGGAAACAAAGGCTGTCTTTTTGTACCACATCTCTGAGGGATGTCAGAAAATAATTTATTCCCACTGAACAAAAGAATAACTATCACTTTTGGAAAGACAGCAATGACAAGAGTCAGCTGTGACTTTAATGAGGGCTACCCAGATAAGTACAGTCACAGAAGAAATCACTAATTTACTACATCAAAAGTTAGGCACATAGAGAATACCTCAGTCTTTGCTGCTGACTTCCAGGGATGTAGAATATTTACTTGGACGGTGGCAGCTGATGAATGTGATCATATCAATAAAAATTATCACCTTTACTCTGGATGTACATCAGGCTGTGAAAATGAGTAGCAAAGCCTTATGCAGCATCACAAATTCTGTCACGGCTCAGAAACGCATTTCATTTCTTTGCTACCGTAATGACAAATCTCTGGAGGGTGTTTCTTGACTTTTTTTTTTTTTAATCTGCTTTGAAAATTGGCCTATACTACTTATATGGTAAAATAGTTTGTAATTTCCTAGATAATCTAATGGTGTACTTTGGAAACCAAGAAGAAAATTGTGAAAATTGTAAAAATGTTTCAGTATTGGATGTTTTTTGACAAATTTCACTTCTAGATATTAAAGTCCTTGGTGTCAGTTCTGCAGTTAAATTTATTAATAAATAAGTTCCAGTATTTGAAGAACACATTTCCATTAAAAAATATAAAATAAAAAAAATTAAAAAGGTAACATATCCTACATTTTATAAAATTTAAACTAGCAAAAAAGATTCTTCCTACATGCTTCAGTATCTTGGCTTCAATCTCCCTTCAGTATCAATGACTACAGTGAATGTTTCTACATATAGAATATGGGAAAAATGTATCATCAGAAACTAACATTGTTCATATTTATTTACTTTCTTTTTGGAAAAATGTTTCTACATTCTTCCTGAGGAAAAAAAAAATTGTTGAAATCAGATTCACCCTTGCTTCTAGAGCAGGAAAAATCTTTTATTTTTCCTGTTCACTCTTTGAACATAATTTCTATTGTACCTCCTAATTACTCTCCTTCTAGCCTCAGGTGTCTGTTTAAGGAGGATTATTTAAGAAATAGTTGCCCTTTGTGCACATAAGGGGTGTGTTACACTGAGGTGAAGGTATCTTAGAATTTAAATCTCATAACTTTGCCTAAAATATATTGTTAACAAACACTTTCTGCCTAAATGTATTTCCTACAACAACAACAAAAAAAGGGTTTAGATTTATAAAGTTTTTAAGAGGTGTAGATGTCCTTATGTTTCAGAAAAACCGATAAAATCATCAATGTCATTAAAATCTGTTATTCTATGAGAAGTGATTTAATGGATTTTATTTTTATTTGTTTGTTATTACCTATTTCTTTTCCTCTTACCATCAAGAACATGTTCAGACTCTCTGCTACCTACATGCCAATAGAATGACAAACTGGTGTCACAGTCCTTCAGTCAGAACTGTTTACTGCACTTGGTTAGAGCAACATTGTACAAATGAATAGAAGTGAGGAACTGTGTCAAAACATCTCAGGAGTTTTTCTGTTCCATGTCCTACCATCCTGCTCAACAACTGACACCACTGTGGTACCTGTGCTCGCTCACTGCTTGTCTGCAATCATACTCTGTTCAAGAGGTAAAGAGCTCTGTTCTTTTGTACCTTTGGCACTGCATGGCTTAGAATCTCCAGACTTAGAAATGTTATGTTTCTCTCATCTAGTAGATGGTTTTGGAAAATATGTTCTGATTCCTCAGGGTAAGGTATTTAATTGTCACTGCAGAAACTATTTCTGTGTTCTTAAGGCTGGATTTTGTAAGAGTTGTATATAAGTGACTCTTGAATTATTTAAGTTCAGCACAGTTTAGGAGCATTTCAGTTTCAAGGGCTTTAGAGACAGGTAAAACAACATTGTTGTTTTCTATTTTAAAACCTTGAATACTTTTTTTTTTCCCATCTTAGTCAAAATGACTGGAAAAAGACAAAGTCTGAAACTATAAGCAATTTACAGCACTTTGAAGCCATCAAGCCTACATGTCATGCTTACTTTTCAAACATCAGTTATCTGTCAAATTGACTGTACAACCCGTGCTGGAGGTAGCTCTTCTTCCTTCCTGCAGAACATCAGGAAAATTATGTCTTATTGGAAAAAACTTCTTTAGACCTATTCTCCACACACCTGCGTAGTATCTACAAGAAAGTTTTGAGCAGGCTACCTGAGGCCTTTGCTCCATGATGGCTCTGCGCTGCTACTCCTTCATGAGTAAAACAATTAACCCAGCAGGGAAACACAACAGGGGCCAAGACTTTAGAATTTTATAAGCACTATTGACACTGAAGCTTTTAAGTCCACAGACATTTCTGTTACTGAATTTGCTGGTGTCTGCCTGTCATTGGCAATGACATATCACATTTCAGCCCAACAAAGTGTTCCATCTTGCGTACTCTTAAAATATCTTGTGCAAATTAAGGCATAGAGGAATTTTATTCTTATTATGGCAGTCGGCAAGATTTTGTCAGTCCAATATTCATCAATAAAAAATGAAGTTACTGCTTCCTTTTTTTTTTTCCTAATTAGATCAATAATTGAATGGTAGTGGCCTCCTGAAATCCTGCTTGGGTGACATGTGCTCAGAAAGGTAGAAGAGAATGTCTTTTTAAAGCTCAGCTTTGGGAGAACGGGATGGGATGTGTGCATGCATGATCTGACGATATTAATGAGCTTTTATGAAATATGTTAAAACTCTTTTTTTTTTTTCCTGGCATGTTTTTCACAGGATACCTTCTGCATCTCATCACAGGTCTCACTTTGTACAGGAACAATGGGATTTTCCACATATCTCGTTTCTAGAAACACCTACGTCTACGTGATAGAAGTGTTGGCATCTGTGATATCTTGCTTGCATACCCATGCTCATGGATTTCCTAGTGGCCAGCATCTGACATAGACATATACTTTTCAGGTGTACCCAATTTCAGAATGCTTGCTCTCTTTGCAGTGCCAGATATCAATCTGAATGCCAATTCTCCACCTTGTTTTTCCCCATCTCAGAATTACACCTCATATCTGGCTTGATTCAATCAACATTACCTTTTTGCATGCAGTGGCTTAGGCACATGAATACATGTGGCACTGCTTCTGAGCCTGGGAGACTTGAGATGAAGAAACACTTAAGAAATCAAAAATATGTTTTTTGAGGGTTTATAGAAGATTCTGAATTTTTTTCTGTTAAATATTTATATGTAATATTATATATAATATATGTATAAAATATATTATATATATATATATATATACCATACATGTAGTTATAATTATGTATCATGGAAATCATGAGTTTCTGGATATTTGGTATCTTTCATGTAGCAAGCACTCCAGAAAAAAATGCTCTTTCAGCATTTTTGGGGCTATTTAATTTATGTCCTTTGTATTTTGATATCACAGTGAAGATTTGGTTAAGTGAGTGAGTTAAAAATTCTTTTTTACTTCTTTGGACTTCAGGTGGATGCAGTTTAGAGAACGACTAATTGTAATTAAAAAAAACCCTGCAATAACAGATTTTAAAATATAAATAATAAAGTCCAAGCCACATTCATTCCCTGGAGAAGAAAAAAAATGCATGACTGAAAAAGCTAAGCTTGCTGAACCACCAATAAATTTACAGGGCTCTGAAGAAGGAGCTTTAGGTTTTTTCAACAGTACTAAAATTTTATCCTTTAATTCAATTTAACAAGATTTTTTTTTAACATAAGTCTTTCTTCAATGCACATCTCAAGATGCAAGACTGAGACTCCAAATTTATAAAATAGACTGGTGTATTTTCAATGGCAGGGAAGAATCACAACATAATATCCCAGAGGCACATCTAGGAAGATCTAAAGTACTACATGCCATTATAACTTAAAGTTCTTTACACCGAAAATCATTCATCTGTGGGAAAGGATAGCAGTGAGATAACTGTGCCGGCTGAGGTCAGCAAGACTATTCAGAAGACTGTAGTGTCTTCAATGTCTTGATAAATTGAGTTCGTAGCATTTTTTAATTTAAATCAACAATAGCAAAGAAATTTCCCCTAGGTACAACTATGCAGTGATGTCACTTATGCAATCTGTAACACTGTGATATTCTCTCAGTTGCCAAACAGCCAAGAATGAAAGTAAAACTAAAAGCTCCAGAGCAAAACCCCAAAAAACCCCAAAAAGAACAAAACAAAAAATCTCTCCCCCCAGATAACCTAATTTTTTTCCTTTTTATTTGAAATAAGATGGAAAAGCTACACTAAGTACCAAAGGAGACATGCTACCATCCATCTTCAGTCAACTTCACCTCCTACTTCACTTAGTACAAAGCAGAGTGAAACTTCATTTAGTTATATGAAATATTTTTTAGGTTTTGGTTAAAGGCTTATTTTTTCCTCCCTTTCAGTGAAATAAATATATGTGTTTTACAAGAAAATAAAAATGATGCATTTTACCTCAAATATGTTGACAATCTAACATTAGTCCTTCTCATGTTTTTCCTACATTTGACTTTTTCTTCAAAGTGCAGTATCTTGAAGTATACTTGGCTGTTCCTATTTTCTTTCTGCTCTCTCAAGATGTCTTTATTTTTTGCTGCTCCAGAAAAACATATTCTGAAACAAAAATAAGTCTTGCTGTCATTTCGAGACCTAAAAAAAAGTTCTTTTTATCTTGTCTTCGGTGTCTTACTCAAGCAGTTAGTTGATTTAATCCTTCTTTTTTAAAATCCAAATTGAAATGAAAAATAGCAAAGTTCAAGTACATCTGCACAGCTTCCTATTACAATAATAGATTGTTTGAGAGTACCAACTACTGCTAGTGCTCTTGTTGAATCTGCCTTATTTGGAGCAGAAAAAAAAACCACATAAATGATATAATGATATGATTTGGAAAACTGGTGTTAAGCCTGCAGGAACACAGAAAAAGGAATCATGATTCTGACAGGAAAGGTATGATATGACTGCTGTGATATAATAAGAACAAGTAATAATTTAATTTTAAGTGGTAAGATGTCACATAGTGGGGGTTTACTTGTTTTGTGTTCATTTGCTGTGAATCTCTTCTACAAATATCACAGAAATTCAGATTTCCAAAAATAGCATGGTCCTCCTCCGTGTTATTTTCACCTAACCTTTCCACACCATAGGTTGCTTCCTTCTCACTTGTCAGAGTGTAAATACGAGTATGTGCAATGTCAGCCCACAGACAGTCAAGTTTGAACGTGTTATCACTGATGTTGAATTGGGTCATTTTAACAGAAGTGAAATAAGGTTGTCTACACTTGAAGGCAGAGAGGAGAGAAAGCAACTTCCAGCAGAAGGTTCCGAAGAGTAGCTGAGAAGAGCAATCTCTTCAACTGGCTCAGCTACACCTGGAAAAATATCATGACTGCAGCTGTAATAAAAGAAGAAATCTGATGAACTGAGATTTTTTACAAGTGTAGATTATTTACTAAAAAAGAGGCAAACTACATTTTGTACACAATATTTAAACACATGCACACACATATATATGTGTGTTTTATTAACACTGAGATTTTTCTGAAAAATTAATAATTTTAAAGCAATTTGATCCTCTGGAAATTGTTGCCCAGCTTATTGCTAATTAAACTAGATGCTATGGTCAAGGTTCATTTTTTCGGCTGCTTTTCCTGTTTCTTTTAATAGTGCCTCCAGTTAAAAAGCACTTTTGAAGTCACACTTTGTGATGAGAAGCTGTTCTTCCTTATTAACATTGAAATATTTACTTTCAAATTTCCTTTCCACCATCACAAGCTACTAAAGCCTCTACTGTACTTCACTCCAAAACAAAATAAATTTGCAGAATCAGACATTTAAATTATGTTTTTGTGCAATTAGAGATGTGCTGAGCATTTCAAAACAAAACCAAATCAGGGCCATTTGTATCCTGTGCCAAGACATTCAGAAACAATATGCTTTTATAAAAAACAGGTTGGAAAACACTATTTCCATGAAGAAAAAGCAATTACTTTCAAGAAGCCAGTGAGATTCGGATTTCAATGTTTGCTGCTGAAATTTTAGTAGTTAATGTGTTAAGTTGCTTGGCTTCAGTCACCTTGCCTTTACTGACACGACACAACACGACACATACCACTGAATAAAATCAGCTGGAAAATCTGAATGTGTATTTTATGGAAAACTGAGTTTGAAGCGGAAAAGATCCTTTATCTGTACCGAAAAACAAATAAATTTGGTTCAGAAATTTAGCAGTGTAAAGTGAAGAAGTGAATAGTCTTCATCTTGATATTGGATTATGGATTTGCTTAGTTAGGGTTTTTTTCCTAAAAATCATGTCGTTTTTATTCTACAGACCCAGATAAATTTACAGTCAATTAAAAACTTCTCTGCAGGCAGTAGAATTGTCACCTTCTAAACAGTATAGATGCGTACTGCCAAAAGCTGGAAACGTCTTTAACTGCCTGTTCTTTCTCTTTTAATTTCACCCAACAGAAGGAAGATTAAAAAGATACAGACTTTGGCAATATGTAGCATACTAACTCTAGAGACTTAAATTTAAAGCACAGCACAATCCCAGCCCAGGATCCCTGCAACAGGAAGCCAGGACAAACTTGACCCCTAGAAGCCAAAACTGTTTAGAAAACAGAAGATACTATAGGCTGTGACCTCAGTGGTAAGAAACGCTTTGTTTTCTTGGCAAGGTGGTTCCTGTGTTAAATATGAGAACATTTCTTACATACAATTTTGATGAACTTGTTTAGAAAACGGGTGCATACAGAGTATGCTTATTAGCTCCTAAATAGTTTGTAGACTGGTGTAGCAAATAAGAATTTGAGTTTCACACACACACAAACTTGTTTGACTTGTATTTTCATTTTTGTCATTTCAAGTAAGCTATTCTTAAATTTCACCCTAAATTTTATTTGCCTTTGACTTTGATGCTCACACTAGCCAATCTTCTTTTTGTTTGTGAGTCCGTTATGTTACATATGGCAGACACTTAAGCATGTAATCACAAAATCACAGGATAACTGAGTTGGAAGGGACCCAGAAGGATCATCAAGCCCAAATCTTAAGTGAATAGCCCGTACAGGGATCAAACCCATGACCTTGGTGTTATTAATGCCAACACTATGCTCTAACCAACATGCTCAGAATGTGGGTATGAAATAGCTAGATCAGAATGCCAATTGTGGGAACAAAGTCATGTTTTGTTGCATACTTTGTGCCATGAACACATGTGGTTTAACTCCAGCTGGCGACTAAGCTCTGCTCAGCCACTCGGGATGGGGAGAGAATTGAAAGAGTAAAAGTAAGAAAACTCATGTGATGAGATAAAGACAGCTTAATAGGGAAAACAAAAGCTGCTCACACAAACAAAGCAAAACAAGGAAATAATTCACCATTTCCCATGGGCAGGCAGGTGTTCAGTATCCCCAGGACAACAGGGCTCCACCACGTGTAATGGTGACTTAAGAGGACAGATGTCATCACTCCAAATGTCCCCCCGCTTCTACCCAGCTTTGTCTATATGCTGAGCCTGATGCCATGTGTTATGGAATATCCCTTTGGCCAGTTTGGGTCAGCTGTCCCAGTTGACATCCCTTCCCAAATCCTTGTGCACCCTCAGTTTAATTGCTGGTGGGGTGGTGTGAGAGGCTGAAAAAGGCTTGGCTCTGTGCAAACACTGCGCAGTGACAACAAAAACATCCCTTTGTTATCAACACTGCTACTGTCACAAATCCAGTATGTAGCCTCATGCCAGCTACTATGAAGAAAATTAACTCTATCCCGTGCGCAACCAGCGCAATATTGAAAGTTTCACAAAGCTGCATGTGTCTTCCTGAGCTGTGAGAAACTAAACAAAAGAACAATTGCTATCTCATTCCCAGAGAAATACTCTCTTACTGTTTAAGTTTTCTTATGGTTCTGTAACTGAAGAGTAAATCTCAGTATGACTTTATTCCACGTTCTGCCCATCAACAAAAAAACCTTTTTTTTTCTTTTACTTTGGTGTCTTTTTTAAAGAAAATAGCACCATGAGCAATCCATAAGATACTTCTCTCCTTTCTTGTGAATCAAAAGACAGAAACAGGCTAACAGTTCCTTGCTATGTTTTTCAGCATATAATTCTCAATAAAACAGTGCACTTATGTAAATTTGGTATTTAAAAGGTCCCATTGCTGCACCACAGTCCAAAGAAGCCTCGGGATGTTTTAATTAAGTAATTTTGTATAGAAATACCAGGGTTTGGAAGCAGAAAAAATATTCAGAGAGGGAAAGACTCAATTAGTAGTATTTCACATTAATTTAAGAGTTACTTATCATCACATGAAAATATTTGCTAGATAAATTCCTCCACAGAAATATGACTAAGGAATAGAAAAAAAGGTTTTTTATTCATCCATCTTTTTCCAAATTTGTATCAGGATTGTCATGATTTGAGAGAAAACAACTTGTCTCAAGAAAATGTGAAAGAAGCAGTGAAGTACAATAATGTATTTCTCCTACAAAGCCCTATTTTCTTGTATAACATACTCAATATTTCTATAGTTTTTCTTTCAGACCAATACAGGGGAAGATGCAGCCAAATGTCCATATAATTATCAATATTTTATGTGTGTGAACATGTGTCTTATAATTCCAGGCTACTCAAGAGCTTAGAAAATGTAAGGTGATCAGAGATTTTTAATTCCATTTCTATCACAAAACAGGAGACTGTTTCCTATGCTGAAATAATTCCATTACCAATAGTACTTGTGGGATATGATATTAAGCCGTATCAGTATGTGGGTATAGCAAAATCCAATTTAAAAAAAGATTAAAGAAATAAAGAAATAATAACTAAAAGTACACTGATTTTACAAAGGTTTTTTTGATGCTGAATACTATTGCATAATAATAATATTAAGCAACAGCTTGGAGCTACAATTGTTCCAAATTTTGCTTTTCAAAGAGACATAGAGGCATAAGAAAAAAGCACAGAGATCCTTAAAATCAAAAAGTATTATTTACCACTATGTTTCTACCTCACAGGGTTCTGTGAGTTTTTTGAAGTGTTAACTTCTAGCAAATTTCATCTATATAAGAGTGCTGACTTCAGAAAATATCCATGAAATGAAGAGAAAACATAAAGGGCATAGGGAACTTTTAATCACAGTTAAAGCGGAAGAATAAAAATTGTAACTTATGAATGGTACAAAACTGCTTTTGTATAAACTTGAATATGAGCTTTGTTCCCTTGAATATTGACAAAATGGGCAAAAAAGCAACTGAAGATGTTTTGTACTGCTGTTATCACCAGCTGCACAGTTTATTGTTTTTCATGGAAGTTAGGACTTCAGCAGTGAAGTGACAATGATTGTATCTTGCTATCCTGGAGTATCTAGACTTTGTTTTATAGCAAGGGATCCATCCTCAGCCCAATTTGTGTGAACATCAGGAGAATATAAATAACTTATCAAGAACAGCTCATCCTGAAATTGTGATTCAAAAGCTGGCAGAGATTATCTTGAGTTCCTTCACCCAACTGAGATTCACAACTGTATATCTATGTATATGCATGTTTCCAACTTCACCAAATACTCTCCTGTAGAGAATAATTTCCTGAACTTTGTTTTAAAACCCTGCTACAGCCTCAGGGTCTACGTCAGTCTTTAGGCTGCCGAAATCTTTGGCCTTTGATATTTAAATAGAATGAAGTGAGGATCCTGTGGTGATTGTCTCTTACTAGTTTTGCTCGATGTTAAAAACTATTTCATCTGCATCTTTGACTCCTTGCTTGAATTTGAAATTGTTGGCATTGAATAAAAAAACTGAAACAACCCAAAACAGAGTTGAATGTTTCGTATGAAACACTTAAGTTTGTTTAACTCTGATAAATATTCCAATCCAATTAATTATATTTCAAAGACAATGTTAAAATCTTTAAAAGTTATCAGCTATATTGCTTTTTTATTCCTGACATTAGAATTTACCATGAATATGCAAATACTTTCGGTCTATTCCAAACTGCATTATTAAACAGATACATCATGAATCCAAAAAGGCATATTTTCATTGCTAGTGAGCATATGCTTGGAATTTTTGATCCTCCAAGTCTAGACACTTTGGAATCACAGAATACAGAAAGATAATCTCCATAATAACTTTCAGGGAAGGACACATCCAAATCTCCAGACAGTAACCTTGATTAAGGTGTGGCGCTTTGATTCTCCTGGCCTCTGCAGTGCAGCATTTCCTTTGTCTCAGACACCTGAAACCAATACCTACTCTTAACCTTTGGCCAAGAAATATGCTGTGAAACTCGCATATTTATTAATCTACTTAGTAAACCTTTCTGTGTCTTTCAGTAACAAATGCTTTGTTATTATCCAGGTACTTTACAATACCACTTAAGCTGGAGGAAAGAAATATGCAACTAAAAATAAAAACATTTCTAATGTCAATAATGAACATAATGACAGAAGATACAAGTGAGATGAAGCACACAATCTGTTTATCCCAAGGTAAAATGGAACTTGTCTCTCCTTTTTATCTGACTGAATTGCTGTCCATTTCATCAAAAAAGTTGAATTTTGGGCTTCCAGGTTTTGGTCTGTTCCTTGGACCTCCAGATACCCATTAATGCAGGTTTATTCTGTGAGAGAAAGCATCATATACAAATTCTCCTAAGATCCCATTTGGAAGCATACTTCAAAGGGAAGTTACATCAGTCTTCACAGTCAGGCATAATCGCTTCCCATTTCTTAAAGACTTAAAGACTTTTAAAACAATGACATAAGTAAAAATCAGTTAGTCTTTTTCTGACCAACTGCTGGTGTGAATCCTCATTTTCACCATTTTTTTCTCATTTGCTTGTACCTTGTTCTGAAGACAAAGAACCTTTTAGGTAAGTGCAAATAAATTCCTGTTCCTGTTATCTTTTGTAAGAAGATCAGAAATCCATTGTGTTGGGGTTTGCAAAGTATCATGTTTCCAGAGAAATAATATTGTATGTATATTATTCTTTGTGTAAAAATCATTACTGCTCATTCTGTTAAGGCATGGCTTCAAAAAGACTGAAGAATTGTAGACCATGTAAGGAATTTTATAATTAGGCTCAACTGGTAAATTAAAATATATTGAGATGTGTTAAGATGGTGATAGATGTCATCCTACATATTAAATTAATATTATACTTAGTGGTATTTGTCAGGCAGTAGGAATCTACCTGTGAGGAAAAAAGAGACATCAGTGGATATTGTAGATGGAGATTCCCTGTTTAAAAGGAGTTGCATGGAAAAGATGAGGGATGATGGATAAAAAATATTCCTGGGGAAAATATGATTGGACACAAGAGGAAAATTTGCAGTGAGAACAACCATTGGAATAATTTCAATAGAGAAATAAGTGGAGGATTCTCCAACACTGGATTCACCTGGACAGGGTGCTGGACCATCTTGTCTAGACTGTGCTTTTGCCAAAAAAAGGTTAGACCAGATTATATTTGGGGTTCCTTCCAACCTGGTATTCTATGACTGTAAATCATCTACCCGAATCACTGACTTGCAAGAAATTTGTTCTCGTAAGCCCAACAATTTTTATTTATTGTTTTTTACCTTTCTTGATTATTTACTTGATGCTGCTTATTCTAGGGTTGTCTATAGGAAGGGGAAGAGTCAGATTCTAGAACTGTGGTATCAAGCTATTCTTATCCTGACGCACAGTTTTTTCTTTCTAAAAGAGTAGAAAGGCAGACAAAGTCTTTTTCTTTTAGCAATTACTGCTTTTGAGGCTATTATCTGCAAATCTAGAGAGACACTAGCCATGGAAAATTGCTCAGAAGGGGGAGCAGGGACAATTTCTACCATGAGAAATGGGACAACCACATTACTCAACCAAAATGTTAGACATGAGAAAAAAAAAAAAGAAATATCCCTAAGAAAGAAAAATGGGCACCAACATGAGATAACCTGCCAAGTAGCACCAAGTCAGATAAATTATTGGCTACTGTCAGTATGTGACAATTGTGGTTCTGCTCGAATCACGAATACTGAAGGCAAGTTATAACGGATAAGTGGCTTGAGTAAAAAAGAAAGAAATATTGTTTTGAAAAGGACTCTTCAGTGAATGCAATAGCAAGGTTGTCTGTTAGGTGTTTTACTTGTAGTTGGAGTTTTTTGCTTTTGGGAGGTTTTTGGGTTTTTTTTTTTTGGTGGGGCACAGAGGTTTCTGGGTTTTGTTTGTTTGTTTGTTTGTTTCCCTGTAATGTATCCTGAATGGCATATCCTGAAAGATTTTGAAGGGAAGGGAAGCTGAAGTGGGACTCCTCACCAGGAACTTTAGTCATAGGAAAAGTAGTAAAGGTTATAAATTTAAAGAGGGGAAATTTAGGTTAGATATTGGAATGAAAAAAAAGCCTTTAAATTAAGCAAGAAAGCAAGGTTTTTTTGAAGGAAAGAACTAGAGAAAGAATAAAAAGTGGTAGTAAATTTTTAAATATACAACCACTGAAAAAAGCTTATATAAGCTTATAATGAAAAAACTATGCTAGACTGAAAAAAAATTACATTCACATTTCATTTGCATATTATATTCTTATTCAGCTACAACTTTGAATTAAAGAAGAAAGGTTTTATAGAAACAGTTTAGTAAAATTTCATTTTTCACTATCTAAACTCAACTTCCACTATAATCTGAGAGTTAGAATTTGATTTTTTAAATTGATTTGATTAGAATTTCTATTAGGAAAATGTCATGTTTTCATAAATAGTTAAATCTGAAAAATATTAAGAAACCTCTTAAAAAATTTTTGCCAAACATTTCTTTAGTCTGCAATCTGAGGAAAAGAACTTTCTTAATAGCACTTCAGTTTAAGTAATGAGGAAGAATGGAAACACATTCAGCCACTGTTGTGAAAATCTCCTATCACAGCTGAGAAATAGCCAGGGCACTATGCTACTCTCTTTGTATTTCAAAAGCTTGGGGTTTTTTTCATAAACACCATTGAAAAACTTGTGTTGAGGAAGGAAATATAACTTATGACTAATAATGAATAGGTACATCAGAGATGTAGATTTAGGACAAAGTTATTTATTACAATTGCAAAGATCATGATGTAAAGTTCAAATCCTTAGTTCTGTATTCATTGGTGAATGATTTATTTTATACAATTCAGTGATTCTGAAAGTATGGTTGAGTTATTTATTTATTCTGATTCTCAAGTTCAGTTCAAATATAACAGTGCCTATATGCAAATCTATAATAGCATTTTTACCCTGAAAATTATCCGAAGGTAGTGATTCAATATGACAAAAATGTTAATTATTTGGTCTTACTGTGTTCTTACGTTTTCTATATCCTCTGAAATGTAGCATTGCATTGCAATGTTCTTTTGAAATGCATGAGTCTGCCTCTTGGTATCCAAGAAGATCCAAACAGCGAATGCATAACTGTAAAACAATCTGCTCTGATTATGGCACCTTTTGATTAGATTCATGCTATTATTTGTGGCCTGGGAGCTTAATTCAGGCATTTAGTCACCTACTTAAAAGAGAGATCAGAGATTATAAAAATATGGTACGTACAAAGCTGAGGGGAACATCTCTCTGAGCAACCTGGTCTAGTGAAAAATGTCCCCGCCCAAGGCAGGGGTTTGGAAAAAGATGATATATGAGGTCTCTTCCAACCCAAACCATTCAATGATTCTATGATCTAATCCACTTAGACATACAGCTTTTAATTCTGGAAGAAAAGGACTGGAACAATGCAATTTCTCCAGATGAAGTAAATGATAGCTGAAGCTACGTAACACTTAATTAAATATCCAGCTCAATGCTTCCCCTGAAGGAGGGAGAATAATTCTCAGAGATTTTGTGTGCTAGAGGGATGTAACTCTTAGCGAAATAATCAAAAGCATTCTAACCTGACCCATTTCACTAAAATAACTTTCTTAATAACTATCAAGAATAAAGCATGAAACAGACCTGATCCAAAAGAAGGGCTCACTGAGATACTTGGTGCACTTTTTAGATTATGCATCAAACCTCATTTAGGAAGGATGATTTTTCACTGAATTTAAAATATTGAGATCGTAATTGACATAACAAATAATATTCACAGAAGACCACGTTATCCAGCTACTCTCAGAAGACCCAGCCATCCACTTTTACTAGGTTATTGCTATGCCACAGTGAAAAAATCTCAGTAAGGTTATGAAGAATAGATGCAACATAACATAATGGTGGCATCCTTTGTCTTTATTTGCAAAATGAGGCCATGCATAGTGTGACTATATATGACATATACTATTTGGCCTTTTGAATAGAAAATATGAGAATGAAAGTGACAGGAGGAACTAAATGAAGAATCCACTAATCGGAGAATTGCAAAAGAGAAAATGCAAAGCTCTATTCAGTCCACTTGAAAAGTATATTAATATCTTTATATCCATATTTATATGCAAGCTAGTAAAAATGTTGCATGACGTATGTTCCGTGTATTTGGTGAAAAACAGACCATTTTACAGCTTTTTCTTTATTGTCTAATCCCTCAGGATAGAGGGACCCTGCTTGACACAGTTGTGTAGACATTGAATCATAGTCAATATCTGGATCCTTTTCCTTTCTTGAGCTGATGGGAGATATTTCTATGCAATTTAACCTGCTTAAAGAATATTGTGTTTGTCATGATTACAAACTATTTTTTCTGCTACTGTACTTTCAGTATTGTTAAATTGATAGCAGTGCAGTCAAAGGAATATCCATTTAGGAGTACTGGTGACTGCTGATAAGATATTATCTATTGCAGCCTACCCTGAAATGCCACGATAGTGCCATGTCTTTAGATAACATTCTAAATGAGTATTTCTTAGATGTCTAATAAATTAAGCAGGAGGATAAAGAGAAAATGAGATAAAATGGGATAAAACCATAAATCTATGTTTTATAAACCACTTAACTGAAAATCAGACATAGACCCAAAAATTGATTTTATTGACAGGACAAAAAGAAGCAGCTTGTTAATGAAATCTGTTGAAGGCACAAAGTCAGGTGCATCAACACAAAGGAGGATTAGAATTTCGTGATGGAAGAACCTGAAGATTTCAAGGAAGGGAACAAAATAGATAACATTTAGCAGTACAAAGTAACATATTACACAATTTAATAAGATTTCTGAATTCTCGTTAAAAACCTCAACAGAAATTATGGGAAGAGGAGCAGATCTTGCATACTGAACATGGTATGGTGCAATCTTCAACTACTTCTGAATGCAGCACTGACATTTTTCCATCTAGCAAGGCATTTCTCCGTAAGAGAGGAGTGTTCATAGTTAAACAAAACCTCTACAGCATTATAGCATGAAATGTATTACTGGTCATCCACGCTCAGGACAAATTGCCCCAGACCTGAACTTTTCCAACTAACTGCAAAATTGTATGACGAGAAGAAAGGGTGATCTACCCTCCTGGATAGGGAGGAGAACAATTTAACTTCATGAACACAGTGATAGAGTGCCAGAGAAGGAGTGCAGATACAATTGTGGAAACAAAGAGGGGATCAACACTAGAAAATGAAAAGCTTGTTAAACCAAAGAGCAAAAAAGAATGGCTATAAACTGCCTTGAATTCATTCTAAATTAGAAACTATCAAAAAGAGAAGGCTCTGCTGGAATCTTTAAAAGTAGCACTGGGGCAAATATTAACAAAATTTTTCCCCTAAATAATAATTAAAGTTTTCAAAACATATCAAAAAAATTCTCTAATTGTATTGATTTTCACAAAAAAGGACATGAGAAATAGTCTCAAGCTTCCTCTCAACTACCAAAATACAAAATGTCCATTTTTATCCTATATACACTTTCATGTTTTTCTATTGTAATAGTGCTATGTCAAGTGTCTATTTAAGGGGAGGGGGAGAAAGACTAAAGTAAATGCTTAAAATTATGCAGCCTAAAATTATTTATGGAACATATTTTTAATCAACTGTCCATCAACTGAATATCTGCTTCAGAATAGCAATAGAAAAAAAGAGAGTTCTTGAGGATGCTGTTTCAAACTTTTGTATTAATGAGACTCCTTTTGCTATATCAGTTGATACCAGGAGAAATCATTCTTTCAGCTCCAAGGATATGGTGGTATTTCTCAGAGCAGTTACCAAAAGAGACATGTACATTACTTTTACAAGTTTTATTGCTTTTTAGGAGCTTATTCATAGCAATCTGGGTTTGCCATATAATGATGTAGCAGAGCTACAGCCTTTCTCTAAAAGATATTCATACCACCATTATTCCCCAACAAAACCCTGAAGAATTACACAGTAGATAAATAATTAAAGAATTTTCATGTTTGGCTATTCCACTATAAAAAAAAAAAATCTTTACAAAATATTTTTTAAAACAAAAAAATGTTTTAAGAAGGGTTAGAAAGCATCTTACAAAAAGTATTGGCAAATTTGCTTACCTCGGGTAGTAAACTGGCCTCCAATGACCACAGTCTTATCCTGTCTATACAAAAAGGATTTCAGTATGTATATTTCAGCCAACTTTTGCAAAAGCAAACAAAATTTATGGTTATGAAGCTTGAATGTTTATTATTATATTACAAGTTCTTCCAGACATTCTTTTCTGACATATCTTCAAATATAAAAAGATTTCAGTGTTTTCTTTTCTGAACTTTCAAACTTCTATTTCCCAGGAGTGATAATTTATAAATGGCAATATTGTAAAGGTAGAAGGTAATTTCCCCTAAGAACCAGCTAATTTATAGCTTTCTACACACGAATGGCCCGTGCAACTTGGCAGTTGCTTCATTAAATCTTTTACACCTGCTCCTTCCATCTTGTGAGAAAAAATAAATAGAAGGTGCAATTCATTCACAGTACCTTCACTCCTGAAGGTATTGGGGGAAAAAAAGGCTATCTTAGTACTTTCTGCCACAAAGTGTAACTAATTCTGTAAATGTGAGTGAAACACAATTGAAAGTAGCATGGCAGATAGATTGAGATTACCAGTGGGTCACTGACATGGAGAAGAATATCTGAATTGTTCCCTGGAGTAATGCTGCTGGAATTGATTTACACCAGGGATGCATTTGGCATGAAGACTTTGAAAGCACATTTTTGAAAAGGAAGTTCGATTTGCACTGTGGGGTTTCCATTCTCATTTTATACATTACTATAAGTCACTTCAAGGAGCACAGAGAATCCATTTCAAAAAATAAAGATGTACAAATGTACTTTCAGTTTCTTCCTCACCAAGCCAAAGAAAAAGCTACGTTTCATGTAAAACATGAACGAGTGACAAGAAGGAAGTTTGGGGTTAGTGAAATAGACACCTTCTAACCCATTTGCCCAATTCTACAGGGTGAATCAGAGAATAACAATTATTTGAAATAACAATAGGTTTGCTTTTTTAAATTATTCATAATAAAAGTGGGAAATTTGTTATGCAAGATATTGAGTCTTTTTTAGATTCAAAATGTAAAACCATACACAGATCATTAAAAGCACATTAAATACATTTTCTTTAAAGCAAGAACTTACATCCTGTATTTTTCAGAAATAAAAATATCAATAGGCTTTTAGAAGAAACTGACTTTAAGCGCTTCATAAAATTCTGCTCTTCATGTGATGGTTTTCTAAAATCCCATTTGTCAATATCATCTATCAACTCCATATTTTTACTGCATTTTTTACCACACAACCCTTTTTTCTATAGGTCACACTGCTCTTTTTACAGAAGAGTGCCATAGTATGTCAATTTGGCATGCTTTGTTTTAAGACACTTGTGTATTTTTCCTAAACAGAATTTTGCTTTCATTTATCTGGTTGGATCCAGGGTTTTTTTCAATTTTTTACATGTCAGCAGGTCTCAGTATGACATTAGGAGAAAAAAAATTACTTTTTTTTCCCCAATTAAAAAAAAAAAAGACCATTGGTGCAGTTGTATAAATCTGAAAAAAACTTTTTAAAAAGTTGTTTAGCTGTCTGACCATTTTTTTATGCTTTTTCGTGGATTCTTTATCAAAACATTCAATAATTACAACTCAGGATTAGGATAGTCATGATCCCTGGTAGAAAAGTCATGGGAGACTAGTAGGAACTTTTAGTTTGAAGCAGGTGAGAAAAAAAATCTAAATTTTTGTATTCAAAGGATTAGAACCCTCAGGAAATATGTGAGTCAAATACATTTCACAGTATTTAAAAACATTACTGAATCTATCTCAACAAGATACAGCCTAATATTTTGGCTGTACATCTGTGCTGCAGATCAAGTATCAGATAAATGGTGAGTCTAAAGCAACAGTTTGGACAGGATTTATTATTCTACTAGCTCTGCTTTATGGCAAAGCACATTGCAAAAACCCTCTCAAAAAGTAACAAAAGCTGTTTCCTCAGTCACAGTAGGATTTTACCTTAATTGATTATTCTCTGTTAATAATAATAATAAACTGATTCAAAAGAGTAGGGAAATCTTATTAGTTTGATCCTGACACTTTCATAAAGCATTGTCAAATATATTTTCCTGTCTCCCTCAGAGAAAAGTCCCTTTCAGAAGTTCTTGTCAGACTCTTGCAGGTTTTATTCAGAGCCAAATCATAACAACGTTGGAGCAGCACAGTTAAGGCTGCCTGCTTATCCACATAACAGCTCCTCTGCTGGAGGCTCCTTCTCTGATCCCAGCACTACCTCCCACACCAAAAAGTATGCAGCCTTGGAGGAGGGCAGATGTTGTTTGCAGAGCTCCTTAATAATGATAAAATATAGATAATATCTGCTCTAGTCAAGTCTTCCTGCAAGAAATATTTCTCTCTCCTGTGGAATGTCTCAGCTTCTGCCCCTTCCTCTGCAGCAGCCACAGCTGGCATCTGGCATGATAAGAAGCACAAGCTCACTGACCATACGAACTCCCTCTGCCAGTAGGTCTCTGATAAGAGAATTTGGCACAAACCTTGGTCTAAATCAAACCCATTATTTTGAACTACTGCTGCATAGCTCCAATGGTCTTTATTGAAATATAGTAAAATGAAGCCTTTATGCTCTCCCCCAGATTGCATGTCCACAAATTATCCCAAGTCCAACTTCCACTAGGTTACTGTTTTCACGGTAGAAATAAGCCTTTTTCAATGAAATTTCCAACAATAGTGCTTCCTAAGCCTGGTCATATTTTTTATTTAAATATAGAAAAAACTAATTAGTCTTAACAAGCTACATTTCTAGGTTAATAGTAACATTAAAAGAAAATTAAGTGTATGATATGCTCTTATTCAGTCTAAATGCTAACTAACTAACTAATGCACATTTTTAATCTAAGCTAACCACACATTAGATAAATTCCTTTCTTTAAAAAATTCTGCTGGATTAAAAAGAAAACAGTAACATTGTTGCTGGAAAGGGATTTTATTCTCTTAGACTTCTAAAAAAATTTCCTGAAAGAGTTCTCAAATAATGTTACTCTCTTTATAACAATGAATTACAGTTTAATTGAGGAGGGACATCAGCGATAGGAAAGAGAGGATTCAGTTCACACTTGAAAAGGTTTATATTGTTTATTCCAGCTTCAGGGGCCAAAAGGTATTGACAATACTTTGTTTTGTTTTCTATCACCCACCGGACCTCCTCTAGAGGGAGAGTTTATATCTGCAATGATCAGTACAAGGAAGGAGCTTTACTTAACTGCCAATGGCATTTATTTTCCCAGCTGGCTGGAGACTGCAGTTTAGCTACTGAGGTTGGGTGCCTAAACTGGTTGGGAAAGAGAGAAAATACTGTTGTGATAGTCTTAGGCTGGAATTGACTCTCTCTTGAAGCCTGAATTTTAAGAGAAGTGGTGGGAATTATGAGAGAGCCACTGAAGATATTCAAAAGGTAACATTTCAACTACAGAACAGAGGTATAGTATTTCAGGGAATGGAATGCCAAGAACCTGCATTTTTACAGAATGATTTAAAGAAAAAGATTTCAAACAACTGGGTGGACTATGATGAAGTATCTGTTAATTAATTGATGAGATCATAGATAAAAAATATCAATAGAATAACCTCTGCCAGAACATGAAAGGCATCAAAATGTGTGATCATCTTGTGAGAAAAATATCTTGACGGACTTTTTCAGAGACCCCTAATGCTCCTAACTTTATAGACATCTATCACCATTCAGAAAGGCTGTAAGATGTACCCCATTGCGATTTTCATTAAAGTCTCTTTTTGTGTCCATTAAGGCCCTGAAATCTGATTCCAAAGGCCTGTAACAAAAGCAATATGTCCTGTCACAGTCAGGGTTAACTTCAGAAAAATAACCTGTTTCAGAAAGAATGTGAGAGGAGAACAAATACCCGACTAAATACTGTTCAAAGGATACTTCACAAATTAAGAGAAACTTGAAAAAACCTAATAAGGTCAGTAAAGGCAGAGAAATCCAATAAGCCTTTGCAGAGATAAGCTTATTGCCATTCTGACTACAACGTAGATTAGACATTATGATTTTGCAAATTGCAAAATATATTAGTCCTACCATAAAAAAATATTCTAGTGCTGAGGAGAGTGAATTTTCTGAATTAAAATATATTTGCCAGGTTACAAGTTCCAAAGCCCCTTGTTCATTTATTAGGTATTTAATTCAGTCCAATCAATATAGAGGCCACCCCAGAGCCATTAGAGGAAAGGGACTGCTCTCAGCTGTCCTATTTCTCAATAGACCCTGAGCCAAAGTCCCAAACAAACAGGAGGTCCTTAAACAAGATGAGAATCTTATTTTGTGTAAAACATAGATGTGAGAACACTACTGCCAGGCTTTTTTATTGATCACCCCTGACTATGGAAGTTGCTTCTGAAATATCTGTGAGTGTTGTTTAAAAGGTCTTGGCTGACATTATCTAAGCAACAATTCTCTTACTCTTCCTTAATGTTACTGTCATGGAGCAGATCCCCACAGGACAGGAGACAGGAGCGGAGCAGTCAGCAGGGGCAGGGGCCAGGCCGTGTTCTGCAGCACTGGAGAGCAGGATATACCCACAGATGAGAGCCAGGGACAACCAAGAGTCCAGATCAAAAGGGAACACAATGGTAATGAGTGACCCAGAGATCTCTGGGTGCGCCCACAGTGACAAAGAAGGGCTGAGGGAAAGCCAAGCTGCAGATCCAGGGACTCCATGGCTGGGCAAAATCACAGCTGTAACTGGGATGAACATCAGCTGACCTCCAACACAGCTCACACTAGAACCAAACACCCCTGAACCGATCCTAAATAGTCCTCCTTGTTCATGGATGAATGGGGAACCCCCAGGTGAGGCTGGTTAGGCTCTTTAAGCCTTATTAGTGCACTTAAGGACCTGAAAATTATTTTCTTTCCATACCACTTCTTTTCTTAATTTTTCAATCCTTAACACATTATTTGAATATTCTTGGAAATAACTTTGTGTTATTTAGGTATTTGCAGAGATCCAACATATGACTTGATTTCATTTCAGTGAGAACTCTCTGAAGAAACAACATGTTTCAGCTTACGAGGTCTTAAAAAAGTGGTTCACAGTAGGAGATCCATGTAGCAGATGGCTTTCTAAAGGGCGAGATAAATCCAAATAACTTTTATATCACTCAGTATTTTAACCAATAAGACCATAAAATGGAAATTGAAATCAACTTTTATGTTATTGGTTAATTTTCTACTGATACTCTGCTCTTCTGCAAATTTCACACATGATTCAAAAAGACTGTTTGTAAGTGTCTTAACCGGATAGGTTTTAAAAGAGATTTTTAAGTCTTAATTTTTAATGCATGTTTTCTCTTAATGCAATTCAAAATTATATAAAACCAATCAGTGCCTTTTAGTATTATCAGATCTAATTTCCTTTAATTACACCTGTGCAATCGTCGCTAAATTTAGCCCATGAATATAAGTAAAAATGAACTGTAATATCTTGTCAATCCTACATTATCACTTGTAGCATAGAAATATGTGTAGCCACGAGAATTGGTTAAAAATGTGCTCAGGGTGCAGGCATTTTATTTCAATTCCTTTTGAACTTCATTGCAACAAAACAAACAGAATGTCTTGAGAATATAACTCTGTCATCTCCACCTAAATTTTAATCTATTTCCAGATGGAATAACTTGAAACTAACAGACCTTTATTGCATTTTATTTATGAATGTAAAACTGTACACACATATGCAGTCTCACAAATACACATACACATGCATACTCTGACTCAATCAGGTTGAAAACCAAATTACTCCTTACAAAGTCTATTTTCTTATCCTTCTTAACTGTCCACCACCAAAATTCTGTACTATAACAAAAATCCTTTGTGCCTATATTGGATATTTTTATGCCATTCATACAACTACTTTTACAAATATGTTATGCCTTTGTGTTTCTGTAAAGCTTTGATATGCAAAGAATAAGCTGCATGATATTTCTGATGTCCAGCCATAAATCCCCATAGGTTTCTCAAGAAATTCTGTCTAAAGGAGTGACGTGATGGGTGGAACTCATAGTAAAGTGTGATGCTCTGTCTTTTTTGTTTAAATAAAGAATTGAATATTTCTTTTCTGCTTAGATGCCTTTATTAGTGTGTTTGTTTCCATATGGTGTCTGGGATTTATATCTTTTCCCTCAGTGCCTTATGTTATTCAAACATTTGGATATATAGTTCTTTAATATAAAAAACTTAAGAGAAATGTTATCCAATGCAAAACACATGAAATAAGTCACAATTCATATATTCATAAATGAAAATCTGTTGAATTTATTAGCTAAATTACAGAGAAAATTTGTTACTGCAGCATGTGATGTCTTAATTATATTCAGCAGTTGTCAGGGTTGGTATTTCTTACCTCTAAGAGGACTAAAATGACTCAAAGATTGTGGGATTGTATTATTCTGTGCACAGTACAACTGAGATGGAGAACTAAAATTCTCTTAACTTTCCAGAGTAAGCAATATTTAAGAAGTTTTTAGTTCCTAATACCTTTTATATTTTAAAGACCAATGAAATTATGTACATTGTTGCTTTGATATTTGGGTACTCCAGAACAGAAGTATCTATGAATACTCATGACTTGCTAGTGTTAATTACCAGCTGGAAAACATGAGAAATTATTGCAGGGCTTTGCTGCAGTTTGGAATTTATTAATCAAAAGTTAAATAGGGAGAGTAACAGAAATTTGTCTAGGTCCTATTTCTTCCATTTTTAATATGAGAAACCAACACGCTGATATTCAGAGTTCCTGAACATGTAATACTTATCAGGCTTGTTCAGGCTCGTTGTCTTTGAAGACCTGACATTATCTGTAGAAGGCAAAAAGACAGACTTACTGGGAGCTTGGAAGGCCTACATGAACTTAGGATCATATAAACAAAAAACATCGCAGTGTCACAGCAGCAGTTATCTGTGGGATTTCTGAAAGATACGAACATCCTAAAAACAAGTGGATTATAAACGAGTTAAAATTTAATTGCTATATAATAAAAAGATTTTTCTGGGTTTGATTATATAATCACTTCAGTCTTGATTAGATTTTTGTATAGATTGTGCTTTATTAATCAGAATGAGGCTGTTTAGAAAAGAATTAGAGTTTGTTAATTTTACAAATTAGATATACTTCATAATTTAATATGCATAAGGATCATCACTGTATACTGAAACTCTTGAAAACAGAGGATTACAAGATTAATCATTTTAAGAGTTTATAGAAGATATTTGAGAGAGCTAATATAAAAGGAATGCTTCATTTAATTGGAGGAGATAAGGGAGTTTTGGTGCATATGTGACTTTGTACAACTAATCTATCCCAGTAGGACAGTGATACCCTTAAAAACTTCAGTTTAATATCAGTCTTATCAGCATAATTGATTATTTACAGAAATACAACATATATCAATTATAGGTAAGAGAACCACAAAATGAAGAAAAATGTCTTGTATACAAATTTCCACTGTCCAGATGTAATGCGCAATTTTTTTGCTGCTTTTTCAAAGCTATTCTTTTATTACAGGAAGAGCTCTCTTTGCAGTTTTCATAATACTGATTGTATTTGAAGACTGGTAATTTCTGTCTAGCAAAAAAACCCAAAAAACATGTGGGTACAATGAGTGAGAGTTTATTGTAGGAATTTACTCAGGCTTTTATTCTTGCCCATAAACCCCTGAACAAGGGGATCCTTCCTTTGACAGTTTTATTTAAGTTTTTGCATAGCCTCTAAAACAATCAAAGATGCCTTTTATTGTCCTTTGAAATGTTAAATTGAATATATAACCACCTATTAACTTCCATAAAGTGAAGAAACGTTGTGGTTATTGCTGCTTATTTTCCTGTTCTTTCACAAAAGGTGCTGAAAAGTGGTCTTAGGGTAATCATTCTCAGAGGAGCAGATTCTGAATTTATTGTCCTTCCATTGAAAACAAAAGGTTTGTTGTTGGAAAAGAAATGTCATAATATTTCTTAAGAGATGAGCCTGCTGCCAGTTTTATGTAAAACCAAACCGCTGACATTAAAATGCATCTTGAGAAATTGATTGGAAGTAACCAGTTTTAGGCAAACACAAATTCAGAAAAATTACTGTACTGTTTAGTGATATTAGAACTATTGGTAAAAAGACAATTGTTAAAAGTGCTACCACCAATCTATGTTCATTTGCCCCTGGTGAAGCATTCACTTGTGGCTGACCTAATTCACAGATGAAATTCAAGCCATCTTCAAGACTACACTGTCTTTTTGAGTCTTTGAACATGTTTGGTGCTATGAATGTCATTACAGGAGGGGTGTAGAGCTGTTGGAGCAAGTCCAGAGGAGGACAGCAAGATGATCAGAGGGATGGAACACCGCTCCTATGAGGAAAAGCTGAGGAAATTGGGATTGTTCAGTCTGGAAAAGAGAAGGTGTTGGGACGACCTAATTGTGGCCTTTCAGTACCCAAAGGGAGCCAACAAGAAAGGCCCTGGAGTGACAGGACAAGGGCGAATGGCTTCAAACTGAAAGAGAGTAGGTTTAGATTAGACATTAGGAAAAAAATCTTCTCTGTGATGGTGGTGAGGCCCTGGCACAGGTTTCCCAGAGAAGCTGTGGCTGCTGCATCTTCGGAAGTGTTTAAGGCCAGGTTGGACTGGGCTCTGAGTAACCTGGTCTACTGGAAGGTGACCCTGCCCATGGCAGGGATGGAACTGGGTGAGCTTTAAGGTCCCTTCCAACTCAGGCCATTCTATGATTCTATGACACATCAAAAGAGAAATGTAGAAACTCAGAGTCATAAAATAGAAAGAGACTTCCATGTAAAATTTTTTCATGGAAAAAAGAACCAAAAATGGAATTAGAGAATAGAAAAGAGGCCAAGGTAAAGATAAATACAAACTTTATTTTAATGAGAATTCAGTTTTGATGAGGAAACTGCACAGTGTAGTGAAAAATGACAGTAAATCCAGTGATATTAGGATATGAATAGATAATATTTCCTTCAACTCAGGCCATTACACAAAAGGGAAACACGAACAAAAGAATCTTATAAGATACAAATTGTTATCAGCAAATCAAATAATTCGATAAAACTTTAAAATAGAGTCCATAAGAAGAAAATGAACTCTGTTTGACACATTTACAGTGGAAAACACAACAGAAATGGGTCTAAGGCCAGTTAGTGTTTGCTGACTCATTGGAGCAAGCAGAGAAAGACAACTGTACTGTAAATCTCCATTGAATGACTGAGGTCCACTCACAGGATTATTTAGCTGGAAAAAATTACCCCTATTTTCTGCTGATGATTTATAAAAGTATTAAAAATACTTATAATATTGGACCTTGCATAGCTAAAGGAAAAATGGAAGCCAGTAGGGCTGGTTTCCCAGCTACAGAACCTCCCAACAGATTGCCCTAAATTTCAGTAAAGCTTCATATCTTGGATAGCAAAATTACTTCAAATTTCTAGTTGCTAATTTGCATGTCGAGCCATTTTGTTATTAGTTTGATGTATCAGAGAATTTTACAGAAACTTTCCTGCATTTCATTATGACTTTCTTGTCAAGCCTGTGTTTTAGCATCAGCACCGTGTCAGTTTTGTGCATTTCTTTTTCTAAATATTGTTAGAGCATTACATGGAAAACTCTCTACAGTTGGAATAGGTTAATTATTATGAACGACATCTGCTGACGTTATTCATACTCACTATGACCTATTTTTTTAATGAAATGCTATTTAGTGCAGGTCAATATGTAGCCTACAAATGTTTTGAGGACAGATTTTTTAAATTTGTGTCAAATACTTTCTATGATATGCAACTTTGCAAGAGCAAAGGATGTACAGTGTCTCTTAGAAGTTAGTCCCTAATAATGTAAATTTGTGGCAGTGTTTTGTAAAATAAAGTGTGTGTGTGCGTGTGTACATAGTCTGTACAAAACTAACATTAAAAAAATAAGCTGTTTATACTGTCCCTCAAAGCTGTCAATTAGAAGGTATTCATCATCAAACAGATTTTGTCCTCTTAGAGAGATGACCCCACTTTTAAAAAGTCCTATAATTATTTTCACGTTATTTCTGTATTATAACCATCATAACCCTCTCAAACTGATGTGCTGCCAGTTTTATTTCATCCTTGATTTTCTGGATTGCTAACAGTTATGTTATTCTGAGGAATTTTGTTTTGTTCTGGTTTACAACAAGAAATATTCTTTGCCTTGACAGCATTAAAATGACTTTGTGTGTTGTGCACCACATTTGTAAAAGGAATGGAAATCAGATATGATGATTCTTACTAAGAGTGACATAAGAGTTTCTTTATTAATGACTGCAATTTTTATTAACAAGCAACAGTAAAAAAATTATTCTAATTAAAATCTTCTTTGCCCCCTAGGAAAATTAAAGGCATTATGCAGTATGAGAGGGATTCAGAACCTTTGGTCATATATAGAAGACATGACACAGAACAACAGCATGGAGTCTTGCTTGCAGACATATGAAACCAGGAAATACTAAAGTTAGAAAAAAATTATTTTTTGTAAAATTTCTTTCTATACTGAATTCTTGTATAACACCAGAAAATTAATCTGTTATGTTTAGTTGAACGTATCCAACACGGTTGTTATTCTTGCAGAGGTAGATGGGCATTAAGGAATTCAGTTCTTTTACTATGAAACATGTTCTTGGTTGATCCCTGTCATGAAAGCAGCAGTTCAGAAGGTGTCTATTTCCTCAGAGGGTACTTAAAATAGCTGTGGAAATTTTGTTGAACTGGTTTTGATGTCTGACTGTGGAAGATGAGAAATACAGCACAGATGAACTGACTGCTCCTGTCAGGAACACTTCCACGTTTACCTTTTCATTGCCCTTAGTTTCTTTTTAGCATCTTACAAAGCGCCTGCAATGAAGAACAGATGATCTTAGAAAAAGTGACTATTAACAACAACTGAAAAAAAAGACCCAAACCTTCCCCAAGCTTTCTACATCTTTTTGCGTTGGTATTGCTCATCAATGTAAAGCCAATTGAAACTAATGGAATTGCTTGTAGACTTGTGGACTGAGATTTTAAGTAATACCTAGAAAAGTAAATGTGGGACCCCCTTGAACTGGAATAGCATACTCTAAATACTATGAGAAAAAGAAAATGGAAAAAGAAAGGTCTTAAAAATAAAGATCCATAAAATGTTGAGCTATTATACAAAAACTGATAAAAGATGCAGGTGTTATTTTATTAAGCATAGACAGCAAAAAATAGTAAATCATAAAATTAACACTATAAAATTATTAAAATGTGGTTAAACTAAATTATTCTCTATCATTTTCTTCAAATATTCTTATTTTTCAAATGCTTACTGAAATTCTCCATTAAATTCACAACTAAATGTCTAGTTGACAGAATTTAACTTTTCTTTTTCTTACCACCTCCTTCCAAGTTAAAGTCAAATTTTATTTTTTGTTTTTCCTCAGAAACTCCACCTCCCCAGTCTTCTCTTGCTGCTTTCAGAACTTCATTTAGTACGTTAGTTTTTTGCTTTATAACAATGATCACATATGTGTGCTGAGTTTTTTCATGGCCATTTAAAAAGACCACTGTGTCATTCCACTGTGCAGTTTACCTAAAGAGCAAATCACAGAAAAACTGATCTTATCTCCAGCCTCTCTCTTTTACCTCTGCTTGCTATATTGCTTTGCAAATGTTATATGTTGTTAACTACAAGTCATTTTCGCTCCTTTAAGGGTTGTGTTTTCATTGAATACTGGCAAGACAACTCAAAAAATGAGCAAATTAAAGTAATAATACTGCTGTTTAATTACATATCTAATTAAAATAGAAATTTATTTACAGTTTTGAAATTGACTTTGCAAACCTTAAAAAACCCAAGCAACCCAAAGTCAACAGAACAAAACAACCCCCTGCAAAAACCCTTAATTAAAAAGAAGCCAAAATAATAAACCTCTCCATGACTGAAAAATTCCATTGTTTTTTCCTGGTTTGCACAGAGTGTAAGCAGTACTTCATACTTGCAAACACTAGTCCATACTGGGAGACAGAAATCCACAAAACCACAACAGCCTCATAAATGCTTCTGTGGTAGGTTCTTTGCTTCCTTTTCTCCTTTTTCTTGTGACTATCCTAGGGAATCAGCCTTACCTTACTTATATTGCAGGACACCATGCCATTCTGAACTAGATTGGATAACAATGGTCACTTAGAAAAAGCCTTCTTGTTTCAGTTGTGCTGGAAAAAACCAAAACAGGGTGCTTGGAATAGATGATTTTAAAGGTCACTTCCAAACCAAACCACTCTGTGATTTTATGTTTAGCGGAGAAGCCAAAGTCACGGAAATGGAAGGTCTTTGTAACTCTGGCTGAATGGAGATAATTTTCCCCACAGCAGTCCTCACAGTCCTGGGCTTTGTATCTGTAGGTAGAAAGGTGTTGAGAACACACAATTTTTTTGGCTGCTGCTGGGCAGTGCTCCCATCAAGGTCATCTCCCCAACATTCCCCCTCACACACACCAGTAGGCTGGGTGTGGGCAAGATCCTAGGAGGCAACTTAGCCAGGACATCTGGCCAAAACTGGCCAAAGGGATATTACATATCATGTGATGCCTGTTTGGCAATAAAAGCAAAGAGAAAGGAGGAGGGAAGAGGGGGGCATTTTTTATTTACAATGTTTTCCTTCCGAAACAACTTTGTGTGATGAAGCCCTGCTTCCTGGGAAGTGTCTAGACATTGCCTGCTAATGGAAGGAGAGAATAAAATGTTTTGTCTCCCCTTTCTTCCACGCGTGCATTCTTTCTTTTTGCTTTATTAAATTTATTCCTCTTGACCAATGAAGTCTGTTCCATCTTATTTTTTCCCCCACCCTGTCCTGCCGAAGAGGGGAGTGATAGAGTGGCTCGGTGGGCATGGGCTGTCCAGCCAAGCTCAATCCACTACAATGAGGGATCAAGATAGCTCATGGAAGAAAAATCATGGGAAAATAGATGGATTAGGCAATCAAAGGAACTGGCTGGGAGTAAGTGGATGTTGGACAATTCACTCTTGTGGCTATGCCCTGTGCCTGATCAGTGCCCTCTGTGCTATCCTGGCATTAAACTCCTTTTCTAAGGATTTCCCTGAGTGAGAGGCTATCTATTCTGTGTGTACTGTCCAGCAGTGTGGGTGCCACTAACTGCAGCCGGGCTGTGGGTCACCGTGTCCCAGCTGCATGTGATGCTGGCCACTGGAATGACCAGAGCTGTGTCTGTGTGTTTATTAGTCAATATCAAGACAGGTTAGCTGAGGAAAAAGGCAAGTGGCTTAGGAGCCAGCTGTGTGTGTCCCTGGGAAAGAGATGAAGCCTGAAGGGATGAGCTACTAAATGGACAAAGAGTTCCAGGCTGTCTCCAGAGAGGCTGTGGAGTCTGGGGATGGATGGAAACCTCTAGGTGTGCCTCTCTGTGCAGGAAGTAACCAGAGACAAGCATATTCAGGGCCAGTCACTGGGTGCACTGAGTGTCTGAGCTGAGTTACGGGAGGAATCCACAGTCTGTGTCTGTGTCTATTTGCAAAGTGTCTGCATCAGCAGCCAGTTGGGCTGCAGGACTCTGGGGGTTATTTGTTCTGTTGACACCTGTTAGAGGGACTAAGGATACTGTATGGATCATGTGTGTAAGTCCATCTAAAGGAGGAAACCCTGTTGTACATGTGAATATATTTCCCACTAAATGAACTTTGTCCTGATCAGACAGAGAAAGGCACAGGATGAGGCCATTGGTGCAGTTTGTGCTTGTGCCAAGTGCTGTGTTTTCCCTCTGTGGTCATCTGTGTGGCCAGCCATGTGTACGTGTGTGTTTTATGTGAGTGCCAGGGAGAAGGCCTCTATCTGGAATTGAAATTCTATCTGAAATTGCCTCCTTCCAAGTAACCTATATTTAAATCTCACCAGTGAGGATATGTTGCTCAGCAGTCTAGAAGTCTAAGGAGTCCCTCTCCAGCTCCTTCTGTTGCAGATATGCCACCATAAGGGAAATTAATTTTGAAAGTCATTACAAGTACACAATATGGGTACACAAATATGTAGCCTGCTTGTCCAACACTCGTGTGAGACACCTGCATTTTGACTCTCATGACAATGCTGTATTCTGCAGGATCTGGTCATTCAACAGTGCTGGTACACTTCTGCCGACATGCTAACTGAAAGAAAATTTCTTGGGAAAAAAATCCTTGTGAATTTTTGGTGTCACTTTTATGGACCTGTTTAGAATATAACTGTATGAGAGAGTAAGTTTTTCAATTTGGTCTGTGAAAATATGGAAAAATCTTGAAACTTCACCAGGGAGGTACCATAGTCTTAGGGGAAGGGTTCCAAACCAAACATTTCTAGCACTCTGTCTTGAGAGGCAAAATTAATGACATTTGCAGTGAATTTCTAATTTTGGTTCTGCTTATTATACCAAAATTCTGTTACAGTCAATAGGTAACAGATCATGAGCATAGAATCAAGAATATCTTGCTTACACAATTAATGTGTTACTACTTCCATAATCCAAAGTATCTGAATACAGAAGAGCCTAAGTAATAATACAGCTTAAAGGTTATACAAAAAACCAGCCCTCAACCTACAATCTACCCCTCATGTTAGGGTTACTCCTTCAGCATCCCTTTGGATTTTACAGTCAACACTGAAATCCTCCTCAAGAATGGGGGCCAGGACAGGGTGGAGACAAGTCCTGAGGTCTTCACAAGAAGGAGCTGATGCTGGTGGTGGGCTCGCTTTCTTCTCAGTCCTGGGGGTTGCCTTGGATTTCTTTTTATACATTTTCCCATCCTCACCTGCTTGCTTCCCCCTGCTCCCAAGGAGAAGAAAACTGCCATAGAGATCTCCCAAATCTCTGGGGGTTGTTTTTCCAGCTAGGACTACCTGGGGCTGTCAGTCCCTTCCCCACCAGGACTCACCACAGCCTAACAGCTGCCCCTGGTGATGGCAAAACCATATTTACAGGTCTATGAACTGCTCTGGGTTCAGGTTGTAAGCTGGTTTGAGGCATAAATTGGTTTGTATATCACCTTTCAACTAACATATATCAAAGTTCATACAGCAGTGAAATGTATTTGTTTACCTGTGTGTGGCTTTAAAATATTTTAAATCGTCTCAGAATAGTAAACCTATTTATATAAAAATTATTTAGCCTTCTTAGGGGTATAGAATGACATGTAAAAGAATGCAATAGTGTTGTAGTTCCTTGAAATTATTTTGTTTTGGTTATTGTGGCTTGAACTGCTAATAAATTAGCTACCCATTGTTCTGTGATGATAACAGTTCACGTCAGCTCAGGTTATGTTAACAGGCACCTAAAACAATACCAGGGAGACAAATGGAGTCACACTGATTTGGCATTAGAATGTGGGCCAAGTATACACAAAAAGATCAGCTGCAAGAGCTGATCTGTTAGCTCTTTTCTAACAGTGAACATAAAATTTAAAGGGTCAGTAATTGTGGTTTTGTATGTGCACAACATCTGATATAAACCTCCTTACCATGTCAAGTTGTAACATCATCTGTTATTAATTGTACTGTCAGAACTCTGAAACATAAGTATAGCTAATGCTTCAAATTTGCAATTTTAGGGTAGTCTGAAGTATGTAAATAGAAACATAGGGAACAGTAATACAGCAAGTAGAATTCCTAGAAACATTACTGGTTTAACATATTTGCATTAAAATATGTTATCGTGATTTTAAAATTAAGAAAGAAAGATCTTTGTCAACAGCAGTATTTGGAATGTCTCACAGAGAGGCATTTGATTTGGCAGGAGACAAATGGACATGAGGATTGCAGTTCTTACTGATCCAAGACAAAGATTTCTGGCTGCAGGCAGAGCAGTCCTTTGGTAATTTCACACCATGCTGTGTTTACACATAAATTTCTAGCTTTGCCTCCTTTGACTGTTTTATGAGAATTCTTCCATGTTCTAGCTCACAAATATACATCAAACCAATACATTGAAAAGAGACAGACTACGCAAACTGATTCTGATATTGCCTTTTATTACTCCAAAGAATAGACACAAATCGTGCAAACACAGGGACTCTTGAAGCTTCCACCATCAGCCAGATGGCTGCATTGCTATTATTCACTCATCTCTCCTAAAGCATATGCAATCTCAGAGGCTCAAAGATTCAATCATTATTCAGGAAATTGTGAATGTCTTGTGGGTGCTTGGGGTTTCTTTGCAGCCTCCCCAAAATAGCTCTAAACATAACCCAGGCTAATGTCAAATCTAAGTAGTAAATTAAATAGTAAAATAATAATATAAAAAATATTTTGACCATCCTAAATGAACCAAAAGTATTTCTCTTACTGAACTACATTACGTGCTTGTCATGTTAGACGATGAACCCATCTGTGTCAAGGGTGTTATCTCCATTCAAAACTAAATTAATGTATTTTGAAGAAAGATGCACTACTAATTGCTATAAAAATGATTTCTAAGGGGGGAAAAAAAGACAATTAAAATCATCAATGACAACATCATATTTTGTACATTTGATAGGAAGCTGCATTCTGGACTGATAGATTGGCCTGGACTGCATTTACATAATTTTGGTTTTCTCTGCCTCTGAACCTGTTTCTGAAGGAGCTGTCAACATCTGTCTCTGCGTTCGGGCCCCCTGTTACCCCCGAGAGATGTGAGGAGGCAGGTTTGCACACAGAGATAGCAGGAGTGGCAGCAGCTGTAACACAGAGCTCACCCAGGACGGTGCTGTGAGAACCCAAATTTATTCAACAGCTCCACCACGTGGTTCTGCAGCACCAGGCCTGAAACTCACCCGTAAAAATGATTGAATGGCTAAAAAACACGTTTGTGTTTTGAAACTGATGTCTTACTAACAGAGGAATCGAAGCTACTGCATGTGAGTTGTTAATTTTAAAGGAAAAGTAATGCCAGTGTCTCCACAGCACTATGTTGGCTGTTATAAATTTTCAGTAATTACTCACCCATCTTGAAGACATAGTAATCCTGAACTTCCAGTAAACAATATATCTTTTTAAAGGTTTCAGGACATTACAGAGAAGGGTTCATAAAGTACTCTGAAAAAGTTTTACGGATAAATTTATCATCACCAACCCATTAGCTCTATGCCACATTTTTTGGTTAAAATTTTATAGGAGAGTAATGCTTTTCTTAAACAATGGCACCTGCTTCAGTAATGTTATTAAGAAGTGCTTTTTTTCAAGCCTATTTTCTGGAACTGCTTAAAATTAATTTTTTCAGCCTTTTTTAAGATGACAATCACAAGAAAATATTAAGTGCATGTCTATGAAAATAGAATTACTTTAAAAAAAACAGGAAGACCTATTACATTTCACACAGACCTATTACATTCACACAGAATGGGAAAATTTCAAATATTCTGTCCCATATCATAGAATCATAGAATGCCTGGATCCTGGATACGAAGGGGCCTTAAAGATCACCCAGTTCCAACCCCCTACCATGGGCAGGGACACCTTCCACTAGACCAGGCTGCTCAGAGCTCCATCCAGCCTGGCCTTGACCACTTCCAAGGATGGGCCACTCAGAGGTTCCCTGGGCAACCTCTGCCATTGCCTCACCACCCTCACAGGAAAGAAATTCTTCCTAATATTGGATCTAAACCCACTCTCTTTCAGTTTGAAGCCATTCCCCCTTGTCCTGTCACTGCAGGCCCTTGCAAATAGTCTCTCTCCATCTTTTTTTGTGGGCTCCCTTCACGTACTGGAAGGCCACAATTAGGTCACCCCAAAGCCTTCTCTTTTCCAGGCTGAACAATCCCAATTCTCCCAGCCTTTCCTCACAGCAGAGCTGCTCCATCCCTCTGATCACCTTGGTGGCCTCCTCTGGACTGGCTCCCACAGGTCCCTGTCCTTGCCGTGCTGGGCTCCCACAGCTGGATGCAGCAGCGCAGTAAGGTGCAAGGCAGCACCAACAACACCATCTCTCAGGAGGGGATAGAAGTGAAGCAGGACACTTAGTGTAGTAACAATGTCTGGAATAAAAGCCATTGAAGGTTTTAAAAAAACCCAGCACCCTTAGGAGTACATCCTGTGCTTTTTGATATACAGTTTGAGGAAGGGGATATGCTAACAGGAGGCGGGATGTGCTCTGGGCCCTGTTGCACTTATCCATACACTGAGAATCATTAAAATGGTGGTGTTGAGGGGGATCTGTACAAAACTGTGACACAACCATCTTGTGCAGTAAATGTATTTGAGCAAAGGACTTTTAAGTGTTAAAATTCCAATAGTTCTATTTGCTTCCTTTCTTAAATGTGTTAAGCTAGATAATAGGCCAGTTAATAAATCACACTATATCTATTGCAGCACTGTAATCTCCGAGCTGCGTGGTGAATCCCTTTGTGAATAGCCAGGAAAATGTTCCAAGCATGGCTAGACGGAAAGCAAGCTGAGCTAAATCCATTGCTGATATGACTCTACCAATTACAGTTCAGAAAGGCCTGCGTTTTGTGAGCGAGAGATTCACATAGCCCAGTGTTCTGATGCCCTAACTGGAAAGAAGGGTGGGAATGGATAAATACATACACCATCATCAAATTATTGCCCAGTTAAAAGAGATTGTAGAACCATGTGCACTACTTGCTTGTACTCTATGGTAAGTATTCCTAAACCAGAAATATCCTCAAAACACAGCACGGGGCTAAATAAAATTGTTGCTTATAAACAAACAACAAAATGTATCAAAATAAATTTCCAAAGATGGTTTATGTCAAATACCCTCCCCCCCCAAATAAAATGAAGTTTTTCAACCACTGAACAGCCTTAACTTGATCCATGAAAAGATACAGTTACACAATCCATTAAAGTCTTAAACAGCACAGTCCGACATATGAATGCATTTTTCCTAAACCTCAGGCAGTCCTATTTGTAAATAATCATAGAAACGGTTATTAGTCTTTTACTGTAGATTGTGCATGGAGAAGCCAAAGATGTGTAAAATGCAATGAATATAAAAATAAATTAAATGGATTTGATCAAATAAATTGCAATTTACTGTTAAATTTTTTATGAAAAAGTATTTTCAAAGCTGTTATATTGGAATTCAAATACCAGTTTTCTGCTCACAGAGTAGAAGTATCCCAAAAAACCTGATTGTTTTCTTTAGCATAAGTCTAGAATGATTCCAAATCATGGGATCCTTTTCTTCTGGTCATTGAGCTAGTTATGGGAAATTCATCCATTTTTTTCAGACCATAATTAGCTGGTACTATTAAATTGTGATTAAAAAAAAAAAAAGAGAGAATAAACTGCTATGTTTATAAAATTCACAGAAAAAACTCCTGCAAGTAGCTAGCAGGTGTAATGAAAAACTGTGGGGAGAGAAAGGATTATATTTTTAAAAAGTGTCAAGCTCCAGTCTCTACATACAGTTAAAGAGAAGGGACAGAACACTGACCTGACAAGGGACACGACAGCAGAAAGCAGACACACAACTAGGCTCTAGGCAGAAAAAGACATCCACTATCTTTGAAAGTTTCTTCAACCCAGAAAATCCTGTGTTAGGAACTGCAGAATGCTGGGGGAAAAGAAACTGTGCTCTTGTGGTTTAACCATGCAGGCAGGTGAACACCCTGCACTCACTCCCCACAGTGTGAGTGGGAGAGAATCAGGAAAATAAGGTAAGTAGGACAGCAAAGGAAGGGAAAATAATAATAAAGGTAAAGGAGTATACAAACCAAGGGAGCACAATGCAATTGCTCCCCACTGGGGGATCAGTGCTGAGCCCTTCCCCATGCAGTGAGATCTCACCCCCCTGCCAGGTTTATTGCTTGGCATGATGCCACATGGTGTAGGCATATCCTTTTGGACTGTATGACTCTGCTTCCTCCCAGCTTTTTCTGTTTCATGGCAAAATCAGCTTCCAGAAGGATTTGGATTATTTCTTTCCCTTTTTCAAAAACTTCTGCTGTGTTGCCTCATAGACTGATGTAAATCAGGTGTTCTGGACTTTTGTCCGATTCCACTGCACTCTGGATCAGTCCATGGGAGATGGTGGGGCTGTGTTTCCACCCTTGGGGCCATTGATTACAGGTATAATGCCCTTTTGGGTCCTTGAAGCACCCTCTCCTGAGGTACTCTCTGGCAAGGATACACAGTCTCTTGGGCAGTCACTATAGGATGTTACAGCCACTCATTTATGGTCAGGCTGATTTTAATCTCCAACAGAGTCTGCTGTTCCTGTCATTCCAGAAATACAGTTGGGTTCTGCCCCTGCACAGCTTGATCTCATTAGTATTGACTAGAGCCTTATGTTCCTGTGGGTCTGATGTGCCAGGCCATCAGATCCTCGCAGTACAGGAAACACGGCTGACCTCTTTCCCAGCTGACTGAAGCAGGACCCCTCTAGTCCTGGTCATAACATTTGTTACTCACTTCTTATAAATACAAATAAGAATTTCCTTTATTCAGATCAGAAGTAAAATCAGCTCTTCTGCTCTGGGGAGCTGTCCACGGAGAACTGTCCACAGGGATCTGAAGCAGCAATTTTCCTTGAAGAACCCCTTTTTGTGATTATTTTTGTTCGCAACTCACATATGAGTGACTCTAGGATCGAGTTAGGTTTTCCACCCTGCTTCCTCTTGTTCTCTTTGTGGTCACACAGGTAAAATCACAGGCTCAGTAGGCCTGGGCCAGGTCCCAGCAGTTTGGAGAAATTTATGTGTCTCTGGAATTGACAGGGTGAAAGCAAACTTTTAAAAAATTGCTGGTTTTTTCCAGATTCTGCATTTATTTAGGGATGACGTTTCAAAACACTGGAGGTGCCCTGTGTTGCAAGTACTTGTCCATACTGTACCACACTCCCTGACACTCATAATTATCCAGTCTTGGAACAGATCTCTGGGTGTTATTGCTTAACCTTAAACAAGACCTGATACACATTCAGGAAACATAGCAAAAGGAACATCCCAAGGATATTAAAATTTTTAAGAGTTATTTTAACTAGCTTGAAGGAGAAGGAGAAGGGGAAGAGGAAGGAGCAAAATTTTCCCTCCTTTTCTCCCCTATAAATTGATTCCTGAAGCAGAGGGATGGTGTCAATGCTGAGTACAAATACCAGATTATCATGACTGGTACTTTCATCACACTGTGAGCCAGTGTTACACACACAGCACAGCAAAATGATAACCCTAATCCAGCCCCTGGAGGTGATAAAGAGCAAGTAAGGTCTTACATAACATGACTCTGAGAACAAGCACGACTCTGAGAGCAAATAAATCAACATCATGACCACAGACTATGAAACTAATATAATGAATGCTTATAACAAATTTGTTCTAACGTAGTCTGGTTAGATCTTTCATTATCTCCACCCTTCGTGCCCCACATTGAGTGCCAAAAAGGACTGGTTGTGTTTAAATACTACACAGCCATTTGTTCACTCTCCCCAGTGCGATGGAGCAGAGAATAGGGAAAAAAAAAAGAAAAAAAAGAAACTATCTTGTGGGTTGAGATAAAGACAGTTATGAAAGGGAAAATAATATTAATGATTAAAGAATATACAAATCAATTGATGCACAATGAAACTAATCACTGCCCGCTGACCGATGCCCAGCCTGTCTCCGAGCAGGGAGCCACCACCCCCCAGCCAGCTTTCCCCAGTGCTGTCATTCAGCATGATGCCGTGTGGTCGGGGATAGCCCTTTGGTCACTTGGGATCAGCTGTCCCAGCTGTGTCCCCTCACAACTCCTTGTGCACCCCCAGCCCACCCACTGGCAGGGCAGTATAAAACAAAAACTCCTTGGCTCGGGGTAAACACTGTTCCTCAATAACAAAAGCATTGAGGTGTTATCAACATTATCCTCATCTGAAATTGAAGCCACTGCACTGCTATAGATACTACGAAGAAAACAATGCTATCCCAGCTGAAAGCAGGACAAGAGTGTTGTGAAGATTTTCTTATACTCTTTTATTTTTATCCATTTTAATTAGTAATTTTATTTCAATAAGTCCATTTCTTTAGCTTCTACTTTGAAAAATATATATTTTCAGATTAAAAATATTTGGGGGGCATTGCCTTTAAGGGAAAAATGTCAGTTGATCCACATTTGACAGGCAGGCTCAACTTAGGGTCCCTGTCACAGCTTAACCTGAAACATATAGAACTATGACTTTTAAAGAAGTGTATATATATAACACCTATTTATTTCAATGCATTGATTTTGTGAATTCTGTCACCAAAAAAAAAAAAAAATGCCCCCAGGCAAAACTAAAAAGGCAAATCATTGCACATTCAGAAAATAAAGTGTATTACTTACAAAAACAGCAGTGCTGAAGGAAAAAATGGGAATAAACAGGTTGTACTGTTCACAGTTTAGTCTGTCTCATATTTCAAAAGCAAAACATCATCAATACTAGTAAGAAAAGAAAAAAAAATTAAATCATGACCTCTTAACTTGAGAGGCTGCACTATTACAAGTTAAGCTGTGAATTGGTCAGTTATCAGATGCCTGGTAACACAGCAAAACACCAGTCATCCAATTTATAGCCCAGATGGGACAATTATGCAAAAATGCTTTGAAAATTATATGATTAAAGGTCAAGCTAATACATTAAAAGAATCCATATGGGCTTTAGCTCAAGCAGATAACAAGGAATGATTCTTATAAGTCTACAAACAAGCAGCTGAGATGACCCATGTATCAATTAAAAGTTTACTCACAAACTAAATGTAAAAATGGCCTTAGCTTTATGTACCATTAAAAAGTGGATTTTCACTCCAAACAAAGAGTCTGCTGTCAGCTATATAATATAACATTTAATTTTTTCCAAAGTTCTAGTATGTATCCAATGTGAAACTATATGAACTGATGCAAAGTTGGATTTTTTAAACAAATTTCTGGTATAAAATGTCCAATGATATGGAGCTATGTCGTCTATAGCAAGAGTGCATACCAGAAATTAGCCTGCTATAAATTGTGTATTTGCCTCCACGTATACAAGCTTATTTAATTTTCAAATTTGAGATTAGTTCTCAACTTATCTCCAGCTTCAAATAAAAGACTGTAGATATATCTTAATTAAAAAGAGACAAAAGAAACAAAACAAAACAACCTTCTGCTTGTCCCTTCATCAAAATTCATAATATACTCCAGGAATTAAACTGTGAAGCAGAATCAAAGGGATTGATGACAATGAACAGATAGGGAAAAAAAAGAACTAAACGAGTAAATATAATGAAAGAATTAAAACACTTTGTGCCAAAATTGATGATTATATCAGAGAATAATAATGAAATCAGCTGAAGTGTAAAGAAGCACCATAGAAAAATCATACAGAGCAGATGGAGTGTGTAAACAAATAGTTGGCTTCTGAGAATACTTGTAAAGAATGTGATGCTGGGGTGCTAAAATGTGTCACTGAGGTTATGGAAGGCTGCAGAGGGTTATATGAAACACTAAACACTTTTAGAAAAAGGACTGATAAAATACCATTACCACCAAAATACTGGAAAAATGCTACCCTACCTGGAGCTTTTACCTGTCACAGCGGAATTCAGAGAGTCTCAAGAACAGAACCATACAGTGACACAGAATTTCAAAATTAACGGCCAAGGAGGTGTGCAGAGCAGGGAGGCTGCAGCTCCCACCGCAAGGGTTTTAGTCTGTGACGCTCCCGCAGTGTGCAGAACCCAAACAGGCCCCACAGCCCGGCTGTGAGCCCAGGCTGTGCCCTCACTTCCAGCACTTCCACCTCTGTGCCAGCAGTCTCTGCGGCTGGTCGGATGGCTTTGACTCCTGCACACTGACTGACTCACTATCTCCTTCAGTGGCTTCAGTGACTCAACAAACTTCTTGCGCTTTTTCTCCCCAGACACTTAACATCAGCTTTGAGCAGGATACAATCACCTTTGCTGATAATGTTACATCAGCTAATTTTCTGGAACCACACACGTAAGGAAGCTGTGAGCAGAGGAGTGTGTGTAAGCAATCTACTGTCTGATTTGTGAAAAGAATGAGCTCATGCAATGTCCCAGGGAGACTGCAAAAGCATAAGTTAGTATTTGCACAGTTTTTGTTACTATGCTAAAATTTTCAGCTAATTTTTACAAATTTGAGGAGTATAAATTATTTCAAAATATGTAAGGTCTTTTCCATTTCCTTGACACACAGCCCCAAGGTGGATATTTTGTGATCAATGTTCCTTGATGACAACCAGAAGGATTTTCAGCTCAGGAAACTCATGATTTGTGGAAAAAATAATTACATAACTAATATGGGATTAAAAAACCCCACCAAACCCCTTAAGTACAGGAAACTGCTTGTGGAAGAGATGTACAAACCTCTTGTTTCACACCCCTAGAGTGAGAATTTTACTTTCCAAACTTAGTTTTATCCAAATTACAGAGTTTGAATTGCAGCAATCCCTGATAGTTGTCCCCTCTGGTCACAGGAAGCTCCTTCTTCCCCCATCAGGTCTGACAGTCTGTAGTCTGCTCTTTACTTCAGCCCCCCAGCTCTCTGCATTCTTTGAAACTTTTTGTTTCAGCAGGCTCTGTTATATCCCAGGGCAAGAATGAGCTCCCTTTTCCTTGAAGAGGGTCTACCCGGTCAAGTCACCTGAAGAAAAATAAGACAATTGTGAATGACAGTGGATAAAATAAATGCTGCACGTCTGTATATAAAATGGTTCTGAAAAACTATGTTCAGTATAAATACAATATCAATGCAATACTCAAGGACAAAAGTTCAAACTAAACCTGAAAAATGAGTAAACTTTTAGCATTATTTCTACTTCTTTGGACCTTCGTTGTAGTTTAGTGTAACAATTAAAATATGTAAACTCTTTGTGTAGTGAATATGTTCCAATTTTTTTTTAATTTTATCATTAGGAAATTTGTTTAAAGCCTAATTTGGAACTAGGACATCTGCAAAGCTTATGAATAATTTAACTCTCAATTTTAAAAAATGAACCTTCAGTTTAACTGACTCAATATTTTTATTTACACAGCTTTTGTGGGTTTTTTTGTTTTGGTTTTTTTTTTTAGGTTGTTAGTCCACTTATAAAGGTTATGTGAAGCAGAACAAAGAGCAAGGAAATTATATATTCCATAAGGTTTCTGGTCCTCACACTAAAATACCAAACAGCAGCACAAATATACCAATAATATGTGATCTGTTAACAAGTTTTGCATAATATATTGCCTAGTGGAGATCCCAGCAGTCAATGTTGATGGTGGAAAATTTATGATCTTACTAAATTATAAAAGTTGGAGCTTTGGTTAATAAGTGAAACAGCAATTCAGGAGAAAAATTGTTTACACTCATCTTGCTTTTGTCGAGTAAACTGAAGAGCACTTTTAGATGCACCCGATGATCTGAGGACAAGGTGGATAGAACACTGAGACTACAATTAAACTGGCACGTGGAAAGGAAGCACAGGAGAATAAAAACTCCCCAAAACCAGAATATGAAGCGTGGTGGATTCAAGTTTTGCTACTGCTACTGGTGGCAGAGACAATATTGAATGTAAAGAATTCATCTGAGTGAAGTGAATACATCTTAGCTCTATTTTACACCTTTTAATTAGTTAATTATGCTTAGTTTAAAGTTGGTTTACCTTGTCTGCCTGCCAGATGCCCAGCCAGCCACTCACACTCCTCTCATCAAGTGGATGAGGGGAGAATATAAGATGGAAGAGCACATGAGTTGAGATAGGGACATCATTTACTGATTGCCACAACGGGCAAACCAGACTAAACTTGGGGGAAGTTATTTTAGTTTATTGTCTATTAAAACATATTTAAATGGTGAGAAACAATGACAAAAGCTAAAACACCATTGCCAGCCCTTCTTTTTACTCGTCATGTAAACGTGATACAAGCTGTAATGAGCAAATACAAGAACTTGAGGTGAAGCAGCATCACCCTAATCCCAAAAAACTTGCAAAGCTGGGTCCCGAGGCCTTTCCCAGCCCAAGTGTTACATCACTACAGCTGATGCCAAAGTAGCTGAAGCGCATGTAAACCTTCACATCTCCCATTCTAACGAAACTAAAACATTGGAATTCTGTCTTGTTCCTTTCTTATGGACCTCTTTGCATCTCAGGGACATTTATCATTATGGTAAGTCTGGCTCAGTGACCACGTGTCAATCACAGCTTTTCAAGGTAATTTGTAGTTCCCCAAGCAAGTGTGACAGATTGTGAATTGGAGAATAAAATTTACCAATCCATTGCAACCATGAAGTTTAATCTTTAGCATCTGTAACCTCAACAAAGCCAAACTCAAACCAAACTTTAAAATTTTCCCTGGCACCTTCACACCATGTGTCCAGACATGTGTCTAAGGTCTCAGTCAGGGACTTCTACACAGACTTGACTGGGGAGATGTCAATCAAATTTTAATACCTGATATTATACACTTACTTTATTCCCTCCATGTCTAAAGCTTCATTTTACTTTCATAGACCAAAGCTGTCATCTTAAGAAAATGGTAGATGCTGTTATTATGTGTTTGCTCTTAGGAAATTTTGTTAATTTATGTGTTTGCTCCTAGGAAATTTCACTTATTTATGTATTATTTGTTGAGAAGCAGTTCATGCTTGCAGGTTTCTGGAGACTCATATTTATCCCTAGTACCAGAAAAGTCCAGGAATAAGTCTTGCTGATCCACCAGAGAAAATCTAAAGGTGATGAAAGAATATAGGGGCAAATCTTCACTCTGTCTACTGAATACAGAACTGTCTTAATGCTTCTTATTAAACTTTTTATCTCCCACAAACATGAGGGACAAGCAGGGAGAATTCGGAACCTGTGGCTTGTCTGTATTCTTTTTTCTTTAGCGGAAAATTTGCTTAGTGCAGAAGAATTGGATGTAAGTATCTTAGAAGTCAGTCAATACAGTTTTAATCGTATCTAGAGCAGAATACAAATTAAATTAAGTGTCAGAGCATTTATTACATTTTGTGTGGCATTTTTACTTCTCCATGTTAGAACAGCTAGATTTCATCAGTGGGAGTTTGTGTTCTTATAGCTCTGGATATTTTTAAGCATGTGATTTTTTTTTTCCTCTCCATGCTGAGAGTATATTGTTTTGGTTTTACATGGCAAGATTTTGATAGCAGAGCAGGGGCTGCAGAGGTGGATTCTGTGAGAAGACACCAGAAGCTGCCCCTATATCCAACAAAGACAGTTTTAATGGCTCCAAGAGGGACTCGCTGCTGGCCAAAGCTGAGCCAAACGGTGATTTTGATGGTGTCTCTGTGATAACATATTTGAGAACCAGAAAAAACCCAAACAATGAAAAACAGAAGCTGAAAGAGGGCAGTGAAAATATATGAGAGAATCAACTCTGCAGACACCAAGGCCAGTGAAGGAGGAGGCAGAGGAAGTGCTTCAGGCACTGGAGCAGAGATTCTCTTGCAGATCCTGGAGAAGACCAGGTTGTCCCCCTGCAGTCCATGGAGGATTCCACATTGGAGCAGGTGAGTACATTCTGTAGACAGCTGCAGCCCATGGATGTTAATGTTCCAGGGAGAGGAGCAGGATTTCTGGTAGGATCCTTGGAGGAGCTGTGCTTGAGGAGACCATTCCTGAAGGACAGTAACCTGTGGAAAGAACCCATGCCAAAGCAGTTTTTGAAGAACTGAAGCCTCTTGGAAGGGTCCACACTGGAGATCATGAAGGACTCTTCCCTGTGGTTGGTACCTCATTCCCCTGGAGAAGGGGAAGAGTGTGAGGAGAAAGGAGCAGCAGAGACCAAGACTTATGAACTGACACCAGCCTCTATTCTCTGTCCCCTTGTGCCACCCAGAGGGAGAAATTAGAAGAGTTGAGGGTAAATCTGTGCCTGGGAAGAAGAGATTGGTGGGGGTGCTTTTAGATTTGTTCCTATCCCTCATCATGTTACTATTATATTAATTAAGAATAATTAAAATAATTTCCCCAAATCGAGTCTGTTTTCATGATACTGGTAATGGGTGAGTGATCTCTGAGTCCATGAGATTTTTGTTGTATTTCCCCCTCCTGTCCTGTTGAATAGGGGGAGTAATAAGAGTGGCTTGGTTGGCATCTGGCATCGAGACAAGGTCAACCCACAAAAGGGTGTTCTTGGTCATCCAGTTCAGTCTCTGAAAACTCATAATATTTTAACAGACACCTTTTAATCCTAACTCTAATATCTCAAAAGATTGTGCAATAACTATTTCACAAGAGAAGTCCTGCTCTGACTGTCCTTTCTCTCAGAGAGTTCTTGTAATAACCAAGGTAAATTTATCCTTCTAACTCAGCCCATTACTCCTTGTTTTATGACTAATGTTCAGTGTGACTAGCTCTTCTTTTCTCTCCTATTATTGCCCTTTAACTACTTATGTAGAGTTATCATGTTTCTCCCTAGGTGTCACCTCTTTAAGCTAAATAAATATAATTCCTTTAATCTTCAATCATAAATTATGTTTTATGTAGAAATAAAAGAAGACTGTTATGTGAAATTTGTGTCTTTTTCCAAACACTAACATAGTTAAAATAATTTACTCTTCACTGAAGTTCTACAGTTGACTTAAGCAAAACATCTTTCTTTCCCCAGAGCATAGGGACAGCAATAGGAAAAAGTTTATAACGGGTCAATTCTGTGTCACCTTGAGTTGTGATGGTTTTGGGGGTAAATGAAGTCGTTTAAAACAGCAGCTGTAAAACATGACCTCCAGGCTTTACATTTCATTCTTAATTATACCTTTCAACATATGTTAAGAGTGTTATATTTCAGATAACTAGGTTTTCTAGGATTTGAACCAACATAATACTGCTTTATTACATTTTATTGTTTCTGCCTGTAGAAGGGGGGAAATATGGAGAGAAATAACTATTTCTCAATTATTTTTTTGATTATAGAAATAAAATAACATATACTTCTGTGACACCAAAGAATTATCATGCTCCAAAAACAGCTCAGTCTCTTGTAAACATTGATTTTTATGGAGTTTCCCATTTTTAACAATAAATATCAAGCTCTAGACAAAACAATATGTACACATTTGCTAGTACTCAGGCTTCTGGAAACAGTTTTCTCAAGGTGCTGAGTTTTGCAATTTTGACTTCAGGAGACCTCTGTGGCATGAGTGCATTTAGCAAGCTCCTGAAGTTCATCTCTCCTCTGGTTTTCATCCCAAAAGGATCCTGTTGTCATACTAGGAGGCTGCTCTGCAATGTGAGCTGATGTTCGGTAGATACTGAAGGTCAAGAACCTTATTCCAAAGGCATCATCCTACTCTAAATTGAAACCACAAATATTTAATTTGAGTCCAGAGAGTCCATATTGCAGTTCAGGTTCAACTGAGACCAAATTAGGCAGTTTAATCTGGGGTGTATCTTTTGACTCTCAGCTTAGATAGGGATGTATAGCCTACGCTATGTTCTCACCTTGGCACTCTCCTTCTGAAGGAGAAGTTATGGTCTCCTTCAGCGTTGCACAACCTTTCAGCTTATCCTCATTCTTCCCTCTCAATCCATCAAAGCCCACAAAGTCAGAGCTGTGGTGGGGGTAGCCTCCATGAGATTTCATAGGCTAGTTTAGGGTGGGATTTCAAATGAAAAGTGTGCCATTTTTACTTTTTAAAAAATCATCGTGAAAAGCTTTTGAAATGGTCTCAAATCCTCACAAGCTGGCAGTCAAACTGGGGAGAGGAAAGAAGTGACTGTGTTAATTTCTTCAGATGTTGTAGAATTTTCTGTGGCATTCTAAGACAAGCCACCAAAGGAAGAAATCTGCCTGTATGTTTATCAATCTGCACAGTTTTAAACTTTGAGTTCTGGAAGATTGGTAATAGAGATAAGAATATATTTCTTGGCAGTACATTTGTTTATTCCTCACCCTATCTCAGCTCATGAGAAAAATAGGAGGTTTTTCTATCTGCTTCAATACAATTAATGCTTTAATTCTCCTTCCCTCATATTCTCTTTTAAATATGTTTAAAGAAACGTGGAGCTCCTGTTAAACCAAAACAATAAACTAGATTAAATTATACAGGATGATATTTTTCTCTGTTCTTGAGCCACTTAGTATAAGACTTTCAGATATGGTGTCATTATTTGTGTACCTTGAAATTTGATTCTATTTTTTAAACCAGGTTAATTTATTTAGAAATAAGTTGACATTTGCGGAGCTCAGTTCTCAGTTGGTTTAAGTCTGGTTGGTCTTGGCTAGGATGATTTTGCAGAGCCTTTTACAAGTCACATCATATAATAAGCCTGCAACATTATTACATGTGCATAAAAGTGCTCAGAATATAGTTAGTTTGGTTTTTTTTTTATTTCCTCAAGTGGTTTTATACTACACATTACACTACCTTATGTTCTTTAAGTGACCACAAAAAGCAAGAGGATTAAAAAGAGTAAGAATTATAGAAATATTTTCTTACAGTACGGGGGAATACATATTTATAGAGAATACTGCATTTAAAGAAAATTATGCTAACAAAGTCTAAATTATAATAATTAGGAAATATTAATGTGATCTATACATAATATGGAACTTGCCATATAGAAATGCTATTGGAAATTTCCTAAAATCCTAAAAATAAAGCTTTTCAAAGGGTTTGCCTTTGAAGAATTACATTTAGAAAACCTGAAATGTTTAAGAAATGCAGGTGGTGGAGCATGTACTTGTTTCAAAAAATTCAATAAAGAAACACAACATTGTATTTGTTCCCTTTTTTTGTTCCTTTCTGTCAGAAAAGACATCAGAGCTTGTAGTTCCTTGTACCTGTTTCTCTATCAGTTGAAATAGTTTATGGTGGTAGGAGTAGATTTTTATAATCCTTTTTAATAAACCCTTTGATAAGACAATGTTCGTTGGTGCAGCTGAGAAGAAAGAAGCACAAGAGGCAGAGGCTCTGGCTTTACTTGACTGTAGCACAGCAATGAACTCTCAGACGTGTTCATCACTGCTTTGTAAAGTGTGAGCTAAAAACCCTCTCTTGAAGGATTTCATCTGACTGAGGACTTTCATCAGCAGCCATGAAACAGCTCTCCACTGTTGATGTCAGATTTTCCCTTTGGATGTTGCCCTCCAGTACCCCAGATGGGGGATAGCTCATGCCCGTGACACTATCAGCTCCCCCTCAGCATGTTTATGACATGAATTTACCCCCTGACTCTGGTTGCAACACTGCTTTTTAGAGTCATCATCTCCCAGAAGCTCCCGAGACTTATCTGCCTGCTTATGCTCTACTTTCCTCTCCTTTCCAGATAATTTCATTCCCTTTTAGGCAGAATGTTAATTCTACCTCTGCAAGTTGAGATAGCATATGCGGCTTTTTGTGAATCTAAATGAGAGACATGCCACTAATAGGCAAATGTGGGAAGTTTATCTCGATGTGTTTAGGCAATGAACTAGCCTGGCAAGGGTGCCAGCCAGCAATCCCTTTCCAAACAATTATGTAGATTCCTAAGGATTCAGGACCCTGAGAGGCAAAAAACACATATCACACATACAGGATACTCATGGCAAAAAGGGCCTTAATACATGAGAAAAGTCCTTGGGCAAAGGAATATCTGTTAAGCACTAAGGAGAGATGGGAGGCACCACAGAATGGAACAAATATGTACTAATCCTTGCCTGCATGAAAAGAAAGTGTTATTCTGCCAAGGAAAAGATGATGGTAAATGACGTCATGCAGAAATGAAGAAAAGAAACCGGGAAATATGGAAGAAATGGTGTTTTCTTTTGCTTTTTTTGTTTGTTTCTTTGTTTGTTTGCTTGCTTCCATAATCTGGCAGTGAAAACAATATTAATGTTACTAATGTTTTCAAACAACTCTAAAATTGTTGGACTCTATGCTGAGTAATCCTCCAGCAGTGTGAAAAAATGCATAAAACCAGTCTGGGAATAGAGACAGAAAATAAAGAAAGATGTAAACTACCAAAAAAAATACAGTTAAATCAGGTTGAAGGAAGATATCAGGGCACAAATTGGACCTGCTTACATTGTGGTATGTCTTATAAAACCCCAGAACTTCTGGTCTGTGCAGATCATGCCAAGCAGGAAAAAGAAACCTAGTAGCCTGTTTCTCTTTGTCTTTAGTGCAAACACAAATGGGATATTAAATAAAGTTCCAGACACATGAGCACTGGAATACAGCAGTAGTAGAATGTTCAGAGTGGTACTGAAAAGCACATAAAAAGTTGAAAGGATTTCGAAAATAATAAAACATTCAAGTACAAATCATTTGTATTTAGTGACATTTTGCACACGCCCTTCTGGAAATAATGTGCTTAATCATGTGTTTTAAATATCTGTAAGGTAAGTGAGGCTTCATTCTTTTATGTGATTTTATTAAATTCCTAAGCTATTTTTCATGTATTGTCGAAAAGCAGTTCAAACCTCTTTTTGAATCTTTGTTATATTCAATTTCTCTAAAATATATCTGCTATATATTTAATTTCATGGGTCTTCTTTTATCTGTAAATATCTCTAATCTTATTTTTACAATAGGGAGGATGATATTTCTGCACCCCCTAGGAATGATCGAGTAAGACTTGTGCTCAAAAACAATGCCTTGCAAAGTGAGGAAAAACCTTAAATGTCTCTTTTCCAGGCTGAACAATCCCAATTCTCTCAGCCTTTCCTCATAGCAGAGCTGCTCCATCCCTCTGATCACCTTGGTGGCCTCCTCTGGACTGGCTCCAGCAGCTCCATGTCCTTCCTGTGCTGGGACCCCAGGGCTGGATGCAGCCCTGCAGGTGGGGTCTCAGCAGAGCGGGGCAGAGGGGCAGAATCCCCTCCCTGCCCTGCTGCCCATGGGGCTTTGGATGCAGCCCAGGATATGGTTGGCTTTCTCTGCCTGCTCTCAAATCTCAGAATGCTTTCACTTTTTAACTAGAATGCACCAAAAATAAGGACTGCTGTACAAGGATAACAGTGACAGATTCCTGCGTTCCCTGCTTTTGGCTGTGTTATTCAGCTAGATGAATGCAAGTTAACAACTTCTCCTTTCTGACTGTGAGGACAATGTGTCTTTCCACAATCTTTTCATAAGCAATAAAAACATAATTAATTCAGCATGAACACACTTCCTTAAGGCATCCTGAATGGCTTTGGAAAGTTCTTCTTATTCCTGCCAAAGCCCTGTTTACCTCAGGGCCTGTTTATACTTGTGCTCTTTTCCTTCCTCTGCAAATAACTGGGTTTTGGCTGACAGGAACTGAAGGGAGGCAAGTCCCAGGGAAAACTGACTCTTTCATTTACTTGTGCTGCCAGCCTTATGTTCTTCGCTTGCTGAAAAACAGAAATAACACTTATTTGAACACAGTGACAACTTGTTTTTTATTTGAGGCAATTGCTCACTGCAGTGAGGAAGGTAGAACATTTTACATCCTGTTAACTGTTGCCAGCTCTGTGTAAAAATTGAAAAAGAGAAATAGATTCCCGTTACACTTTTGCGCCCCTTTACTAGAAGACAAGCTAACAGACACTAAAATCAGGAGGCCCCATCACATTTTGGATTTCACAGCAGTGGGCTGATGGGCTCTGAAAACTGCTTTTGCTAGATAACTACTGATTATGAAAAGATGAGGAGTGAGAGAATAACATTTTGTGAAACCCTGAGGTTCATCCCAAGGTGTTTGACAGACCATGGAATAACTTGTTATTCCTGTTGTTGAAAAAATGTATAATAGAATTTAAGTGGTTGTGTCTACAGCAATTGGAGGATTATTGAAAGACTGTGATTTCACAATCATAAAGGTGGAATGTCACCAAGAGGAATACTTCTATACCCCTTACCTCATGTCTATATTTCTGTTGTTTTCCCTTTCTTCTTTGTGCCAGCACTAATGCTTATGGCGTCACTTGGGTAGTCGGGTAATTTTTATCTGAATGAATTTCCTAATCCACCTGAAAAACAAACAAACAAATAAACAAAAACCAACCATCCAACCAACCAACCAACCAACCAAAACAAAACAAAACAAGAACAAAAGACCCCATCAAACCGTCCCTAGAAATACCGCAGCTACCGCACATGGAGAGCAGAAACCTGTGGTTCAGTGCAAGGAAAGGCCAGAATCACCACTTAGGCATTAATCTGACTAAGTGTGATGGAAAATTATAATGCTGCACAGAAGTGAGATGAGATGTCTATTTCAGCTTCTTAAGAATGTCATTTTTATGCACTGTTTATACTTTTTTTTTTAGAAGTCTATTTAGGCCGCTCAATTTACTATTATAGCAGTTAGAAGTGAACCTACTTTATTTATCACGCAGATTTGACCATGACTTATACTGCTGTTGCTTAATGTGACTCTTACAAATTACAAAAATTTATGACACAGGTAGAAAACATCAATATTCATGTCTTATTGTTTTGGTAAAATATTATATCTTAGTACTAGAAATAATTTGAAAGCAATACTTTTACAGGATATGAAAAAAGGATAGGAAAAAATTTTAGAGTAGCAGTAATATAAGAATATGGGAACATAATGTAAAACAATCAAGTTGCAGCAGCCTTAAGCTATTTCCAGGTGACAGAGTTACCAAAGCTCCGTACGTACAGTTAGCTCACCACAACTGAGGCAAAACATTTCAATTTAAATAGCCATAAAAGTGTTTTAATGAATTCTGTCTAAGAGCTGAACAGCCTAAGAGCAACTATTCAGTTATTCATGGCAGCTCAGCGGATAGGTCATAAATTCTCATCAGCTTGTAAAAACTGGATGTTTAAAATCATATGCATTTGTGAAAGTGAAATGTTGTAATGGTAAGAATCTACAAAAGTTCCTACCTTCAGTTCCTTGAAGGAAAGTTGTATAAATTCTGCTCAAATTAGCTATTACTTCATTATTTATGAACAGATACAGATGGTGAGTAATTTTTCCACCTTCAAGGGAAGCTGCAAGTGATTTCTGTCTCTCAGAGTACTAAAAAAAAAAAAGAAGAGATTTCTAATTTTTTTCCAAGCTTCTTTTTCTTTCTGTAGGGATAAGGAGGGATGAGATGTAATAGCTCTGTGAATTTTAAACACTTGGACATCATCTAACATGCAATAAAACCAGAATTGGAATGCACATATATACTCTCTGAAGCGTTTTTCCTTTGACACATTATCTCAGCTGTGTAAATGACCCTGACAAAGAGTGAATGTGATACAAGATTGCTCACAATAGCCTGTTCATTATAGGTTTATGGAGGTGCAGTGTGGACCGAAAGGAAAACTTTTATTTTGGGAGGAAAATAAAGAGAAAAAATAAATGTGATGACCATTCATGTATCTTAACATGCTTAAACACCTGCTACTACTACACATCTCTTGAGAAATAAAAAAAAAAAAATAGGAGAAAAACTTATTACAGAAAAAATCATCTCAGCTTTATTATGAACAAAACAATATAGATATTTCCCTACTTATATGAGTGTGGGAAATGCACCAAAGGTGTGACAAATGAAGGTGTGTAATCATAAACCAGATTTTCAAATATAATGGTTTCAAATGAAAGTTATGTTAAATCATATTGGGATATTCAAATATGTAAATTAAACAATTGAAAAGCTGTATCAGAAATAAATTTCCAACTATAAAATTAAATGTGAAAATATGGTACGAAATACAGTATTGTTTTTTAAAATCAAAACTCAAATTACATTGCTCAGAGCATATTTAGGACATTATGTAAGTGACTGAAGTTGTAAACATTGAAGGCCAAGGAAGTCTCACTTGGGATTTTTTAAATACATCTTTATGGAGGATGAAACCTGAAATATGTATTTTGACAACATATATATGCATACCATGAAGTTCATAGATATATAAGATCGTAATAAGAAATGTATATTTGTTCAGGTATCTGATTTGATGGTGAACTCATAATGAAGAGTCTGTACTTGTCCAAAGCTTTGTTTAACTAGGCAAAGCTGATATTCATTCTTAAACTGTTTAACCAAATTCTGCTGAAGACTCATTTTTGAGCATATAGCTTGTGAAAATCATTGACTCACTCCTGGGATGCTTTTGCAGAGTTTCTGAAAGAAGTGTTTTGTGGTACCAAAGTCTATAATAAACATCTTGTTGTACAGACAACGGGAGGAGAATACGCAAAATATTCAGCTTTGCTCTGGTCAATCAGAAAGGCACCAGCTTGGCCAATATATATATTTATGAATATAGTGTAGGGAAGGAGGTTTTCTTTCCATGAGCACCAAAACCAAACATAAATCATAGAACAGAGACAGTCAGTTGGACTAGAATAAAAAGTGAATTCTAATTTCACTGCTACCTGTGCTGTGCAATGTTCAATGTGAGGCCAAGAGCCCAAAACTTTACACATTTCAACTCAGCTATCCAGTTAAATGCACATGGAAAAAGCGGAAAAAGTGTTTTTTGCTGAGAGCTAAGAATGAGCTTCTTCTCCACTAAGTGTTTGCTGCTCCATAAAATCATAGAGTGGTCTGGGTTGGAAGGGCATGATACCATCCAGAATCCTTTTGCCACTTTAATGAGGAGAAATAACTTAAGAGGCTTGATCACCACCCTTAGCTAATGAACTCAATAAAACTCATAAGCAGCTCCAAAACTTTTTGTCCTGGCTTTAATGGCAAACTCTTATCGAGGTATTCAAATCCAAAGGCATATGCAGACTCCTGTATTCCTTTCCTTATTTGTCAAAATGTTGAGGAAAAAATGCCATGGAAACTTTGAGAATTTTTTTTCCCTTCCACCAATGTATAAGAGAAAATACAATTGTGATATTTTTTTTTTGCTTGTAAGGAACATTTTCTTCAGGGAACACAAGGCAAAACATCTCCTTTCTTTTCTGTACTTAAAAAAAAAAAAAGACTTATTCACAGATATTGAAATCTAACAAACCATGTTATCCCAGGGTTCACCAAAAGAACAAAAGTCATGTTATAATGACTGTGGAACCAGTCAACATAATTTATGACTGAGAAAACTCAGGAAAAATGTAGGTAGGGTCATCAGGATTTTTACAGAATTTTTATTGAGGTTTTTTTGTTGTTGTTGTTTGAATGATTAATTAGATTATCTACTTTAATAGCACCTTTTGCAGTTTAGCAACTACTAATAGTTAATCTTTATTTGATTTTTCCTTTGATTATTTACAAATTCATGTTGTGCACACTTGTAGTTACATACCAGGACAGCATAATTTCTGCTCTCCTATAAAAATGCCACATTTAGATTGTCATTGTGTGATGATAAAACAGTCCTATAGCTGGTATTCACATGTTTTTCTACAATAAAAAATAAAATAACATTGCAACAGCCACTCAGAGCTTTAATGATAACCTAGTACTGTTGAAACTGCTAATAGTGCTTTGTATTAGACATGGCAATCAGGATGGAAAATTTCATATTACTAGTCAGGCTTTTAAAATCCAGTTTATTTGTGATTAAATAACACTTTTAGGCTAGCAAATTGTTCTAAATAACTCAAAAGCCTTCCCTAAAAGCATTTCAGATTAATGAAATGAAGAAGGCTTCACAGATAAATATCTAGAGAAAAATCTCTTTTACTTTTCCCCACAGACACACCAGGCCACCAGGTTAGAAGACAGAGAGAAAAGCCCCATCTTTGTAGCATCTTACAGGTATGAAGAGTTCACACTGTGAGTAGCACCTATTCCTTTCAGACTGACTTGAACTACTCTGGGCAGCTTTAACTATACTGCAGTATCTTCTCTGGTTTGTATCAGAAAAAATGATCCTGGTTGACACTGACAGTAATTATCTGCTCGCATATAATTAATACCAAGTGATTTCGCTCCTGTTTGTTGGGCTGTGGTGGAAGAGAGTCAACTGCACTCCATCCTTTTTTTCAGAAGAAAACATAGTGGTGTCTCTGTCCACAGCAGGAGGCTGGAACAAGATGATCTTTAAGGTCCCTTCCAGCCCAAACCATTCCATGATTTTATGATCTCCAGAAAAACTTCTTCACAGTCTTTGGTAAAAACTGCATCATCTGATTGCTGCTTTAACTTCACACTTGAAAAGCTCTTCAAAACATTACAAAACTGTTTGGAGTCCTCTAATTTCAACACATTTATGAAACAGGGTACAGTCTTCTGCTCTAGATAGATATAATTATCATGATTAATTATTTACTTAGGACTCAAAATGGTAATTATGGGTTGACCCCAGTTAGCAGGTAAGCACCCACATTGTCCCTTGCTCATCGACCCCTCAGTGGGATGAAGAAGAAAAATAGAAAAACAAAAGAAGAAAACTTGTGATTTGAGATAAAGGCAGTCTTGACACTGTACAAGCACTGTCCGTAAATAGTCAAAACATCTGGGCTACTATGAGGAAAATTAACTTCATCCCATCTGAACCCAGTAGGGATAGATAAGAAGTTTTTTATAAACCAATTTAAACTGAAATATTTTTCTTTATTAGATTACTTGGACTATTAGAGTGTGAATATATTAATTGGGTTAATGAAAAATCTTAAGTCCTGAAAATGGTTTGTTTTGTCTGTAACAAGATTTTGGGTATAATATGATGGCTACTATTTGTCTATGTTAGTCCCTAAAAGGCCAGGTTATCTTGCTAGAATTTCTGTAATTAACATCATGTGAGTCTGTGAAAGTCTAGGTTACATTGAAGTTCTAACAGCCAGCACTCGTGCAGGTAATGGATCAGATTTGCCTTCTTAGGAAATAACCTTTTGCTGTTGGAACCTATTCCTCTTTTGCTGCAGATGTTCCTCTTATTCAGATGTTCCTCCTCTGCCTGACTCATTGCTTTGTGTATCCCCTGAGGTTTGGCAGCAAATGGGGCAAGAACCCTGTGCTGTAGGGTCTCGATCCTAATCCTGAGGGCTGTGGTCAGTCTGCCTTCGGTCTGTGCAAGGGAGAAAGGCTGTGAAGACAAGTTTCCCTTACTCTCTGTGGCAGCAGGCCCAGACTGACTTCCAGGTTACTCCAGGAGAAGGACAGAGGTGGCTTCTGAGGCTGAAGAGGCCTGGTTCTGTTGACTGTCTGGAAAAGCAGTACAGTCTTTGAGTGCTGGTGTCTCATGGCTGGGTGTTGTCATTGCTTCAGTGGCCTCAAACACTTTGGCACAGAACTGTTTGCTAATTGCTGTGATAAGCTGTCAAGGAGGTAGGTTGGGTGGATGTGACAGAACATAAAATATCATTTGAAGGAAAAGAGAAGGATTTCTTAGGCATAAAGCAGCCGCTTGTCACTAGGAACTATGTAGCCAGCTCTTCCTGCTGCTTGCCCAGCCCTTATGAAGGCTGCCCCCACTAAGCAGCAGCAATCACTTACAGTCTCTTTTCCCATTTATCTTCTGCTGTCCAGTGAAGCAGTAAATAACACCTTCCCTTGCCAGCATATTCCTAGCAACATGTCTTCCAAACTTCATGCTGCACCACTTGTCCACTATATTCTCTCCAGCAGCCTGTTCAAGTTTAGGTCTATGAGGTTTTTGGAGAGTCAGTGGAGGCAGCAGTGAAAGCTGCATTCTAATATTTAGGGGAGGTCAAAAAGAGCATAGAGGACAAAGCAGTCCTTGTGTCCTGAAAGAATATTATTCATCTCTTGTGCTCAGACCACCCATAGCTGACCAAGGATAAAGCAGTCCCAGTGCAAAGACTTTTTCTTTTCTTTTTTGAAAAAGGCATAAGGAAGAAGCAAAATTAAACTCAGGAACTTCAGGACCATCTGTTTCAGTCTACTTATCTACTTCTGTTGTGCCACAAAACTTACTAATGGACATGTAGTTTGGATAATTAAAGCTCATGGAATCAATCTCCCTACCACTTGGCACCTTTTCTTTATCTGAAATTCAGTGTAATTTGTGTACTTTCGACCCCCACAGCCTCTTTTTTTTTTTCTTTCTGGGGGACAAAGTGCAGGAAAAATTGAAGTAAAAGAAACAAAAGTGAGATTGTCCTTAAACTAATTCAGTGCGAGTAGTTTATGACTATATATGATGTACAGGGCTTACAGAGCTACCATCATTTACAACCTTGGATACTGATTCTCTGTCTGCTATCATTTTGTTAAACCAACTAATGTGTTTTTTAACTTTCTCCTGGGGTTGTAAAAATGTAAGCTCAGTTGACTTTTTATTTCACTATTGATCAGGTTAACAGTACCAGATGAATCTTCCTGTCCACAACACTGAGCAGCCTTATAGTTTTGTCCAAGACAAATGTTAAATGTAATTTGAAGGTCGCTGGAAGTGATGAAGTAGTTGCTGGGAAACACTTTATATCACTTTACTTTTAAGCAGTCTGCTTCCAGATGAAACCGAGAGAGATGTAAGAAATTGATTGCAGAGATGAAGAACAGAATATTTAATGTTACCAGCAGCTCTGTTAGCAGGCTGCCTATAAAGCTTGTGCTACAGTGTCCCCTCACCAAATTTAAGCAATTAGGTATATAGAGAGGAAACATCTGAAAGGCATAGTCTTCACAATTTATTGGATTAGGCATCAAACTGACAGATTTAGTCAACGTCACGGTGCAATGTTTGAATCTATGACCTCTTCCATTATCTGTGTAGAGTGTGCACTATCCATATATCTGGAGTAATTTTTCATTTCATCTTTTCTAGTCTGTCTTTTCATATGAATTCTTCTTTAACCATTCAGGCTAATTTTCCCCCATTAAGACTTTTTGCTATTCCACCGTGAGTTTTTTTCCCAATGACATTAAATTTTATGTCATTGACACTTATTGCCATGTTCTCTTTTTATTCCAGGTGGGTTATTGATGAAATGCCCTCTGACAATGAAGGAATCATTATTAAGTACTTGACCTGTAGTTTAGAAAGCAATGAGTGCTCATCCGTGTTTTTATTTGGATTCTGGTTCCTTGGTTTTCTTTTGAGACTGTCCCTTAGGGCAGTAGGGAAAAACCTTATTTAAATCAGTTATATATTCAGTTTTAACCTGATACATGTTCCATCTTGGAGAAAAAAAGATTATTTGGCACTATCTAAACTTCAACAAAACTACATTGTCTGCCTTTTTCATTTTATTCTCTTTCAACATGAATAGATTGATAATACTTTCTGTCCTAAAAGTAGGTACCATGACCTGTAATTCTTTTACATTCTTTCCCACTCACTTCTTAATAGCTGATACAGAATTTCACTTTTTTCCCCTTTTTCAAGTCTTCTGACTTCCATGATCTCTTGAAGAAAACCACTGAAGTTTTATAAATCTCTTTGGCTAAATTTTTAAAAAACATTTAAAGATAAATTTATATTCAATTCATTTATCTAAATATTCTTCACCCTACTTTTTTCAAATTCTCCCTGACATACTTATCCTTGAGATAAAACTCATTTTGTGAAGTATCTGGTCAAAACTATCTTTTTCTTTCTTTCTTTTATAATAAAAAATCAAAGAAAGCATTGAATTTATTCTGTTGTGCATAATCTCCTTTTTGTTCTCCTTTCCTATTGAATAAGAGGCTTTTGCTTCCTTTTGGTTTCATTTTCTATTGTGTTTAAAAAGCTTCTTCTTGTATCTTATTTTATAGCTAGCCTTTTGATTATTTTCATGTTCATTCTTCTGTCACTCTATCATACACACCCTTTGGCAACAGCAGTTTTGTCAGCTGGCAATTTTTCCCTGTTTTTTCCCCTTAACATGGATGCATATCTGATTAGATTGCTAGTTTATTGAATTAGCTGTCTTTCTTTTGAATTACACTAGTCTGATTTCTATCCTTTTAATACTCTCACTTTCAGGATCTGCCAGATCTCCTGTAGAACAACTTAATAGGTATAAATAATACTCTCACATGTGTAAAATACATTTATAGATTGCTTACCCACCCAGCCCCTTCAAATTAGGTTCTGTATTTGTGAAAGTTGCTTTCCTTACTCTGCCGATGGCGTGTCCTTTGCCCTGGAATAATAAATACAGTTGTACAATTGTTTCCATGCAAATTATTTTCACCTGTTTTGTTTTCGAAACCAAAGACATCATAAGTGAGCTATTATTTTACACTTGATTTTGAGTACCAGAAAGTACTACACGAGTGTTTGTATATGTTGAGGACATGGATATGCCCTGAATGCCATGGATAACTTCGCTGGAGCTGGCTCCTGGCAGGAGCTGTGGGGTCTCGAGAGGAGCCCATGCAGGAGCAGGGTTTGTGGGGGACCTTTGTCCTCATGGAGGACCCATGCTGGAGCAGACCCTTCCTGAAGGGCTGGACTCTGTGGAAAGGACCCATGCTGGAGAAGTCTGTGAAGAACTGCAGAGGATCATGAAGGGCTGTGTGCTAAATTAATTTTCCCAAGCTGAATCTTTTTTGTCCATGACAATGATTGTCATAATGGGTGAACCATCAGCCTGTCCCTACCACAGCCCACAAGGTGGGTTCATCATATTTCCTCTCCCTCTCCTGCTGAGGAGGTGGATGAGACAGCATTTTGGTGGGCACCTGACAGCCAGACAGGGTTGACCCACCATGACAGAACAGCGCTGTAGAGATTTTTGGTTTGGGACTTGGCTTTTTTGATTGGAACTTCATGTCCTGCCAGAGGTGTTGCTTCATGGAATGTCATCTATAAAAAGAAACCTAAATTTTAACAAGGTTTCCATGTTTCAGCCACTTATGGAGTTGCAGATTAATCTTGTGGTATTTTTAGGTCCCTGCCAAATCTTGTATGCTGGAGCTGAATGTCTAATAACACTTTATACTCTTTATAATAACTCTTTATAATCCTCTCCTTGACTTGCACTAGTTGATGACTGCCATCATGTCAGTCTCCTATGAGGAAGATAAATGACCAGCCAGAGCAATTAGTAAAGCAGCTTATAGTGAAGTTGAAATAAAGCCTGGCCAAAAGGCAGTATTAGTATTGACAATATATCTTTGAGATCTTTGACTTGGTTCCAGTTCGGCTTCGTGCTTGTTGAACTGGTTGTCAGATACGATTCACTCACTCAGAAGAGGGCCTTTAACTATCTCATTCTTCCCTTTCTGATGCTGGAATAACCACAAAACTCCTCTCATTATCAGGACATAAAGACTCTCTCATCTGGTTGTTCTGGTCATTGGTTTTCATTTGGTCTCACCACAACACAACAGTTCTTAATCTTGAGGAACAAGGGACATGGATGAGACTACTGAACAGTCCTCTTATTTATGAGGTAGCTGTCACCTCCTTTCCTTCCTGTAGAACTGGTGTTTTCCTCCCACAAGGCTATTAATACCCTCTTGATATTTATTTCCATGCTAAATATCCCTACTTGATAAAATCCCATCTATGCTCGACACTGGACCCCCAAAAACATCAATGGGTATCCTGTCTTCCTGAAGTATTCCACCTCAAAGTACAATTCATATTCTGTTCCCATTACCTTTGTATGCTCTGGTATGAGTTTTTGGTTTGTGGTGGGTTTTTTTTGTTCTTTAATTTATTATAGGTTTTGGTGTTCAGGGTTGGGGTTTGGTTTTTTTTTTTTGGGGATTTTTTTTTTTTTTTATCCTACTGGCAACTAAAACACCCTTTGTTTCAGGTTGATTCCCCAAATCCCTGTATGAGCTGGATCCCCATCTTCCATGGTAGAGGAAGAGCTCACAGCAGTGCTGGATATGTTTCCATTCTGCAATACTTACACAAAACCCCATGCCACCCAAATATTAAAAATAGAGATCAGAGGTGATTTTGTTACATATATGAAGAAATTAATGAAATTTAGCAAGCCTCTAGCGATCAGTCACTGATTTTTCAAAGTAAAACTTTCTTTAAAGTTTCTTAAAAACCATAATTACAGTATTTAATCTGAATGTGTTATGCTTTTGTTGTTAGACTGGAATTTTTGCCTGGTGTTTTTGGGGAGTTTTCTCTCAAACTTCAGAGCTTTTGTGCTGTTGGAAAAAAAAAAAATCAGCATTACCTATGTTATGCCATGATGCCCCTGTTTTTCTTGTATAGTTGTATTATTTGAAAAGTTCCCACAGTTTTCAGCTGCAGTGACTGAGTCAGTGTTTAAATCCAACAGCTGGTACTGTATGTCAGCACCTGAAGTAAATAACACTCTTAGTGATGTACTTGTCTGTCCCAATAAACATGTTCATTTGAAACTGTCATTGGGAGATGCCATGATTTATTACAGCAGGAGCTCCACTGGAATAGCGCAAGCACAGCTATACGACACAATGACTACAGGGAAACTGTTGTCTTGCTTCTTTAACTTGCTTTTCATTACATTTTTTCACTGATAAATTTTCTGATAGGTCAGAAAATTACTTGTTTCAGTTACATTTCATAGCAACTTACAGTTAGTATTCTAATTTACCAGATTTAAAAAAAAAAAATTAAATGGAAACTTAAGTGACTGAAAGAGGATATCTCTGAAACTTTATGAAAGTAGCAACAAATATTTTTAAATTCTCTTTTTAAAACTGAAATTTGGAGATGGAATTCAGCCAGGTGTTTTTCTCAGCCCGCATCTTCCAGGACTCTTGATCCTGCCATCAGTTCAGGATGACCTTTTATATTGAGTTTGTTTTTCAGAACAAGACGTTGAGAGAATCCTCCCTTTTAAAAACTAAGGTCAGAGAGAGTACAGAGTAATCAGCCTAAGCAAGTCTAGTCTCATTATTCAATGTTTTGTCCCTATCCATCTGTTCTTGAGGGTTATGATTCAGGGGAACTATAAAAAATCTCCACTGAACTGAGGATGTAGCAGAGTGGAAAAATGGAAGAGCAAATAAGAATTACAGAGGAAGGGCTATGAAATGGTTTAGAAATACAATAGAAAAGATCAGTGACGAGAGGAGAAAATGGTAACAGAGCTGGGATGGCGGGGGGCGGTGAATTTCCAAATTACGCTTTTTTTTTAAAAAAAACCCCAAACAAATAAAGAAAATCACACAGACAAAAAAATCCACCCTTAACTACTCTCTGATATAGATAGGTATATCTATAGGTATATGAAAATCAAATGAGAATCTTTCCCTGAAAAATAAATACATCAAGAGAGAAGTAGAAGAGATACTACCACCACTTATGTGTGCAAAGGATATCATAAGTTTAAAAAAAGAACATGAAATTGATTTTGACATAATTGATTTAACAAACAGACATGAAAAAAAGCCACTTTTGTTTTTGAAATTAAAGAAACAATTTTAATAGGCAGTTCTGTAACATTAGTAGACCAAGTGGTCAAGTTCAAGTTTTCTAGCAATTAAAATTATTATTCTTCCTTATTACTGTTTTTTCAAATATTTTCAATTTCTTGACTATTTTGGAAATTAATTAGCTTTCTTTTCTTTTCATCTTAAGCTATACTTCAATTTATCTTTTGATAATGCCTAGAGACTTCTTGGCATGTTGTTGTATAAATGAAAATCTCTAATTATTTTTGTGTGACCTGATGCACTGCCTGCCAGAATGCAATCATAATAACTCAACAATCTAACTTGCTAAAAGCTGGGATCTATACTCAGTAGTGCAAGAGGACATGAGAAAATTATTAAACTCAGAAATGTACACACAAATGAAAAAAGGAGCAGAAGGGAAAGTGTTTGAAAAGAAGAGAGGAGGTAAGATGAAGAATTAAAAAGAAAAAAGGTGCAAGAAGAAAATCTTTAATAAAATTATATTGTGTCAGGTCATGGGGACAAGACTGAGGAAAATGGATAATCCAGGAGAAATTTGATAAACCAGTAGAAATCAAAGGAAAAAGGCTGAAGGAGAAAGGCAGTACCTGCTTGTACCTGGAACATCCTTTTCACACAGGGGAGGGTGCAAATACAAAACTTACACTACTCAAACAAATGCCTGTATTGGTTTGTATTTAGGATGGATAGTAGAAATTTTTTTACACCCCTGAGCTGACCTGGAGATTCAAATTCAAGATCTTTTCTATCGATTTAGACTACCAGATTAAGTTTACCATGTCTATGGACACAGGTCCTTACAGCTGAATCATAGAGAGAAATACTGTATAATAAACCTTTTTTTTTTTAAATCCAAGATGTACTCCTCTTTCTGCAAATGCAAAGAATTTGACTTTTTATTCCTTTCTTTTTTTGTTGTTTTTTTATTTAAAGTATCTTTCAAGCTTTGTTGCGCATATCAATTTTAAGTGGCCTAATTCTTCAAAACCTCTGTGGTTTCCAGAGTGGTTACTTGCCTATGAAATTTTGGCTTAAGTATTTGATCAGGAAAAGCAATGTTAAAAACCACTTTTCATATCTCTGCAGAATGAAAATGTCAGAATTCAGTTACATATATTATTAATGTCTCAACTTTCTTTCACATGAGAAACAGCTAAAGTTAAAAGAAAAGGTAATTGCTCATAATGGTGGAAATGAATTCAAAGCAGAACTCTTTTACTAAGCTGGTGAATTACCAGTTAAGAAATAAACTTAGGAAGAAGGATGGATAAATATCTATAAAAGAAAATGTCAAAAACCACCAGGAAAGTGAAATTTTCTTCAAATATTTTGATTGAGCTGGTCATTGAACACTGATTTCTCTTAATTGTTTTGAGTCTGTTGCTCTACATAAATCAGAAGCAGAATCTAAGATGAAATAATGTTTCTGCCAAAAGACAGTCATTTTGCTGTGTTCCATAACTCTATTTAAGCAGAGTGCAATAAGGGTCAGTGTTATGATCCAATTATTGTCAAGGTTCTTTGGAAATTCCTCTGCCCAAATTAAGGTGCAAACAAGACCATATGCCAGTGACAATTGTAAGGGTTTTATTTGATGGTAAATATGAGAGAGAGAGAGAGA